>JAJPUD010009218.1:0-41116 GCA_023553655.1 Myrmecobius fasciatus | reverse complement strand
GGGGTGAATGGCCAGGAGTAACCTCTCGCTTCTCTCTCCCACAAGCTGTCCCAGAGCGTCCTGCCTTGTTCTCAGCCTCTCCTGCTGCTCCTCCACCAGCCTCTCCTCACGGGCAGCCCCAGGGGGCTGGGTTCGGATCCTGCCTTCTGATGTGTGAGCCAGCTCTGGCCTGGGCCTCGGGCCCACTGTCTGTAATGAGAGGGAGTTGACATGCACATATATAACAACTCTCTCTACAGGTATAAATGCACATATGGATGCATACTCATACATACACCCATGCACTCAAGACAGTTCTGTAATATATATGAATACAGCACATATTGCAATTGCATAAAATACCTAGGCACACTGCATGTGTGTGTACATGTGCAAGCATACATGTGCATACATGTATGAAATATTTATACATGTATGACCATACCTCAAGCACATAAATACACGTGCATGTATGTAGATATGCTCACATATAAATGTATGTATATACATTCTGATGGCAAATGTGGGAGATATATATATATATATATATATATATATATATATATACACACACATACACACACACACACACACACACACACACACACACACACACACACATATATATATATACCACAATGCATGCCATGCCAAAGTGGGAGATGGAAGGTCAAGTCAAGAAAACAGCAAATAAGTCATTTGGTTTCTATTTACACACGTCATCTCTCTTTATAGAATGTAATCTCAATGAGGACAGGCCCTGTTCCACTTTGTCTTCGCATTTCAGATACCATAGGAGACCCTTAATAAATGTGCATTGATTGGTTGGGAGGTCCATTGTGAAGTTGGGAAGCCCTGATTATATGTAATTTTCAGAAAGTGAAGGGGAAAAAAGCAGTTTGATGGAGTGGGGGTAAGGGGGCACGAAGAGTTTGATTTATCCTGTCTTCCCTGTATGATTTTGGTGCTCCAGTGGCAGCTTCAGCCTGTGGAAGGAGCTTTCTCTCCAGGAGTCCCCCCAAATCAGTGAAATCACAATTCTGGACTAAGATCTAGGCCAAGTGAGAGGCCCTCCCCAAATTTAAGGCCATGATGACTATTCCCCATTCTAACTGGTACTCCAGAATGGGCCTAGGGGCTGGAGAGAGCAGGAGGCCTAGAATGGAGCCTTATGGAATTGCCTAGCTGGAGTGGGCTGGAGGTGGGGCAGCCTTTGGCCTTCAAGGGGCTGAGAATCTTAGGAGGAAGAAAGTAGTAAGGGCCAAGATTCAATGTGTCTGGGGCAGCTAGGTAGTACAGTGGATAGAGCACTGAAGTCAGAAGGACCTGAGTTCAAATCTGGCCTCAGACACTTAACACTTCCTAGCTGTGTGACCCTGGGCAAGTCACTTAACCCCAATTGCCTCAGCAAAAAAAAAAAAAAAGATTTGATGTGTTTACAAGCAGCTAGTGATTAGTACCAGCCACTGGGGGGTGAAAGATAATATAGAAACGTGGCTATCCTCTGGGAGATTACATTCTAACATAGAGATGGAACCCTCTCATTTCACAGATGACAAAACCAAGGACAAAGGAGAAGCGGCCCGTACAAGTCCTTGGTAGGGTGCGAATTCTTGTCTCCCATCCATTGCCAACTAACTTAATCCATATTCATTCATCCAACAGATATTTTGTTGGGCATCCCACTCGTATAAGCGTATAAGACCACTCACTGCCTTAGGTGTGCCTTGATGGATCAGTGTTTGAAAATGTTTGCTCTTCAGGAGTTCATAAAGCAGAAGCACTCTTGAGTCACATTTGGGCCCAAATCCATGAGCAGCTGGAGAGCAATTTCTCCATTTTTAACCCAGCCAGACAATTCGATAGTTACATGGGAACTTCTGAAATGGATATTCCTTCTGTCCAGCAGATCTGTAAAGTAGGGAGTTGCCAAAGGGACATGAATGTTTGTTGACTTGTCCAGTCTGACAACTAATGTCACAGTTGACATGGGAACTTAGGTCTTGGAGTCCTAGTCCCAGCCTTGATCCACAACTCACAACAGGCACTGGGGATCCAAAGGTGAGAATGTAAGCAATGGAGAATTTACTTACATTTTAATAATGGGCGTAGAAGCCAAACCCATAAATAAAAACTTATAACAATTAGGGGAACTGGGAAAGATGGTTTAGGGGAAGTGTTCCTTGAGACTTGGAGGAAGCTAAGGATTCTGGGAAGGGGAGGGGAAGAGAGAGGTCCCTCCGGGTTAGGAAGGCACCCAGCAAAAACCAACAGGTGGGAGATGAAAGGCTGAGTTAGGAAATATCATTTGGGTTGTAACATGGAGGGTGTGAAGGGGAGCAATCTTAAATGACTGGAAAGATAGGTTGGAGAGAATCTAGGGGAGGGAGTGAGGGGAAGGAGGGGAAGATTTGGAACAAAAGATTTTGCAAGGGTCAATGTTGAAAAATTATTCATGCATATATTTTGTAAATAAAAAGCTTTAATAAAAATTTTTTAAAATTTAAAAAAAAGATAGGTTGGAGAGAGATATTGTGGGATAGATGGAGAGATGGATAAAGTGCTGGTTTTGGAGGCTCCACTGCCCCTGCTGTGTGATCCTGAATAAATCACCTAATTTATTATAAAATTATATTTATTATATAAATCTCTGCTTTTATTATATACATGCTCCAGAGAGTCCTGAGATTGAAAAATGGCACAGAAGTAACTGATCTGTCTGGCTGATGGAATTCCCTCATGCCCACGAAGGGAAGTGGGGGTGAGGAGGAAAAGAGAAAAGAAATTGGGACTGGAACCTGACAGTGGAGAGCTTTACATGCTCAATAAAACTGATCCGGTTCCTGCAGAGGCCAGAACAGATCTGACTAACTGCTGCCAGGAGTCAGTTCCTACTTGGAGAAATCCGGCAGTGAAGGAACAAGCTTTCCTTTGCATACTTATCCCTAACCCCAGGGCTGTGCTTTAAGACTTGTAAAGGGAAAATTACTTTTATCTCCTTTACTCCTCGAAATTCCCCCCAGGAGGGTTATTATCCCATTTTACTGACTTGGAAGTTGAGCTGAGAAACCAAGGAACTCATGCATGAAGATCCAATGAGATGATATTTGTAGTGTTTTGCACTGACACATAGTAGCTCTATCCAGATGGTAGCTGTTACTGTTATTTGCCAGTGTCACACCCACAGCAGAACATGCGTGCGGCTCAGAATTCGAACTCACATCTTCCTGACTCCCAGTTTTGCACAACAGCAGGCTGCCTCAAAGTAGCCCTTAATAGCACTTGAGGGTTTACCTCCCTCTTCAGCTCACTGAGGCTCACAACTACCCTTCAAAGTAGGGGCTGCCCGGAGTCTGCATCTATCTCCTTATTTTGACAGATGAATAAACTGAGGCTCGAGAGTTTCAGTGATTTAAGCCAGCTGGTAAAAGCTCAAACCGGGGTTCGAAAGCAGGACTTCCTAACTCCAAGACCAGCTCTGAGTCACGGTCGCTAGAGCGCTATGGAAACGGTTCCTTACAGCCATCCCCTGATGGAGGCGGCTGTGATTTCAACCGCTTTTTATAGGCAGGTCCAGGCTCCGCTAGCGGGTGCGTGTCCGAACCCAGGCGTCCGAGTCTAACGCTTTACACTCGGGGTCATTACTCCCGGGAGTTGCCAAGAGTTCGAGGACCCGGGTCTGAAAGCGACTTTTGCACGGGCGAGTCACCCAGCTGTAAAACTTGACTGTGCCCTCCCGGGTCCTCCCCACCTCCTAGGCCCCCGGGTTTGCGCCCCTCCTTCCCCCCAGCACGGGCCCGGAGCGCTGGATCGGCGGCCGACGTGCAGAAGTTTGCTTTCGTTTCCCACCTGCGCGCAGGGCGGCTCTCCGGGTCCGCTCCCGGGCTGCTCCCTTGTGGCCAGGTAGTACGGGGCTGCCGGGCTGCAGCGGACAGCGCCTTGGCCCCGGCCCAGAGGGGGAGGTTGCGTGCGTGTGGGCGCTCGCCAGTTCGTGGGTGTCGCAATCGCAGGGCCGAAGCAGCCAGCAGCGCCGGGACCTTTGCTCTGAGAGTTGTGTCCGGAGCGGTGTCTCCGGGGGTGGGGACAGCGGGGCCGGCTCTGAGGCTGCCGGGATTGGGCTGGGGGGACCGGGAGGGCAGCGCAGGGCAGAGGGGCACCCCTGGCCAGGGGGTGAGGACAGGCGGGGAGCAGCCGTGGGCTGCAGAGAAGTGGCGCGGGTCCCACGGGGAGGAATGGGGGATGGGGGGGACGGCTGGGCGGGGGGGAGGGCTGGGGAGGAGTCAGGGGGGGTGGGAGGCTGTCCCCGGGAGGCCGGATCCCGGCCGGCGGGCAAAGCGGAGCTTGGCAGCAGCGAGGGGTGTTCCAGCAGACGCCCTCTGAGCCCCTCCCCGCGCGCAGCCTTTCCCCCACATTCACTTCCCCGGGGGGCTCTGGCTCCCTTTCTACTGCCCAGCTCCAGCTCCTGGCCGCCTCGCCAGCTCGCTCACTCGCCTGTGGTCAGAGGGACTGCACCAACCTGCCTTCCCAGCAAGGGGGCTCCAGAGGCATTGTCCAGCCTGGGCACCCGGCCTGCAGATCTGGTGGGTCACAGGGCTGGGGGGCTGGGGGACAGTTTCCTTTAGAAGTGGACTGGGGGAGAGGGGCTGGTAGAGTTAGTTGCCAAGGCTTGCTCTGGGGCTGGGGGGGGGGCGCGCGAGCTGTGCTGCTGGCACTTACAGGAGAAGGGGGCTCTCCGTGGGCAGGGGAAGCTCTTCGCTGGCCAGCTCTGTCGAGATCCCAGGAAGATTCCCCCTAACTCTTAAGCAGGGACAGAAGCAGGCAGTGGGGATGAGTCGGTAGGGGGTCTGGTGAATTTTCCCAGGGAAGGAGAAGTCCGGGGTCCTATTCTGGGATGCCAGGAGGTGGCAGCAGCAGGCACCCTCGTTGGAAGCTAATTCTTGATGGGTTAAGAGAGTGACCTGCCCCATTGGCAGGGAGTCCCATCCCCTGTCCTTATTCAGCTGTGGCAGCGCTCAGAGCAGGCAGTCTCCATTAGCTCAACCAAGTGGGACATTGGAGAGGGTCCCATAGGTGGGATGGGAAACAGCCCTCAATGCCAGCCAGCATGGACCATTCCTAGAGGTCTAAGCCCTCTCAGTTTCAGAAAGGGCACTGGAGCTGGGCTGCCGGGGCGCCCTAATCCTGCGTCCCTCCCACAGGACAGCTCCTTTGGGGATGTCCAGGACCTCAAGAGGAGATGTCCTCATGGCTGGGGCCACCTGTGCCTGACATCACTCCTGGTAAGCTTGGTTCATGCCCCCTGCAGAGGACTCCTGTCCTACACCTATCCCCTTCCCCAGAAATAAACTTCTTTCTCCTTCTGACCATCAACAAGGATTTACTAAGTGTGTAAAAGCATGTACTAGATGAAAGGCACGGTGCTAAGTGCTGGAGATACAAAGAAAGACAAAAAAAACGTCTTATGCTCTCATGGGGGAAGGGAAAGATTCTTCCTTGGAGTTCTGGTTCCTCGGTGCCCTGTCTTGGCCAGTGGTGTTTCCAGGAACTGTTCCTCATCTCTTGACAATAAAGTTCTTCGGAGTATAGAACTGGAAGGGACCTTGGAGGTTACCCAGTCTAACTCCCTCAAAGGAAATTTATTATTATTATTATTTTATTATTATTGTGCGTTGAACCATCTCCTTAAACAAGAATAATGGGGGGGGGGACAGCTCAACAGAACTAGCTGACACACCAACCCAATCTGTGTATGTGACATTCTTCACCCATAGTCCCTCACTTCTGCAAGTGCATTTTCTCTTCTCTTTCCCAAGAACTCTCATTTCAATGATGGAGATTCTATAGCTCAGGACAGAAAGCCAGAGTCATAAGTAGTAAAAGGCAGAGCTGACATCCATGCTGACCCTCCCAAGCCAGCTGAAATCAATTTCCAATATGCCATGTTCTAAAAAGAGCTGGCAAGCCTTTTGTGCTTATCCAGCTTCCGGCTATGAGGAATCGTGAATGCTCTCTGAGACAGATTTGTGCTAAACCCTGCAAGGGTAAAGGGAAATATACCCATTTAACAGATTAGGACAGCGAGGTAACTGAATAAATCCGAGTGGCCTGACTCCCCAAACTGATCCTCTGCTGCCCTCTAAGGGTGGAAACAAGATGGTGATTTCCCAGGACATTGAGGTTGGTTAACTCTATCTTCAGATTCCGTTGTGGAGCTGTGGAAGGCTGAAGCCCAGGATGCTAAGCACCTGTGGGAGGCGGAGTCTCAAGATGTGGGGGACAGCCTAGGGAAGGCGGCTAGCAACTTCATCCTTGGGGACGAAGTCAGGAGTTCCCATCCCAGTGGGGGAGGCTCAGAGGTGGGACAGGATGCAGGACCGGCACCTATCCTGTTCCCCTGTTCAGAAGTTCATCCAGAGTCCACAGGTGAGGGTCCTTGGATTGGGGGGGGGGTCCTAACCACACCCACCAAAGGGCATCAGAAGCAGGTAGTTTGGGAGGGGGTTGGGATTGGTAAATACGGATGTCCACTTCAGCAAAGTCAATGAGGAAACCACTTACTAGTGAGCCTAATTTGGAGTCCAGGGTCTTGGGTTCAGATCCCAGACCTCTTACTAAGTGATCTTGGGCTGCCCTGGCAAAATGAGGATATGCTCTAGCTTTCAGTTCTGTGATCAGTTGCTTTCTGTGAATGGGCATCTGTCATTGACCTCCTTATCTGGCCCTGTCTCACCAAATGCAAAAATGAGACAGTCCCTACCCTCAAAGAGCTTAAAATCTCCTGGGGGTATTGCAGCATGTTCACAGGTAAATACATACAGGATATATATAAAACATACACAGGGATGGTGAGGGAGTTAATCAAGATTAATTAAATTAACTAATTAATCAAGAAAGGGTAGGTAGCAGTGAACTGAGCCTTGGAAAGAGCCCCTCAATTAGTGAGTTTGTATAGTGCCTGCTACCTGTCCAGCAGAAAATGCACTTTAGGTTTGAGAAGCAGTCTGTTCAAAGGTACAGTGAGGGAGGGAGTGTTGGAAAAGGGATTGTTGATTTGAGGAAAAGCCAAGTAGATTCATTTGGCTAGGGACGGTGAGTGGGTGAAAGTAGCTGCAGCTGTAAGGAGTTTTCAATGCCAAGTGGAGGCATTATGTTTTATTAACTCCCCCTCCCCCTTAAATAAGCATTTTATTAAAAATTGTGTCAGGCTCTGCATTTATCTCCAGGAATATGAAGACGAACCCCAAAACAGTCTCTGTCCTTAAGGAACATGTATTCTAATGGAGGATTTTTCAGTTTTATTCTGGAGGCATTTGCGAGTTTCTTCTACAGGAGAGAGATGTGGTTAAGACTTGCAGATGAGAAGTATTGATTTGATAGCTTGGTTCCAGATAGATTAGAGAGAGGAAAGACCAACTGGGCAATTATTCCAATAGCCCAAGCTAGAGGAAATGAGGGTCTGACCTTACATTGTCATGGCAGGAACAAAGAAAAGACCAGATGGATATAAGAGATAGACTAAGCAAGACTTGGCAATGGGGAAGGGGAATGAAAGAAAAGCATGGAGAATGATTCCTAAATTGTGACTGGATGACAGGAAGATTGGTGGCAGTGCCCTCAATAGAATAAGACAGTTAGGACCGAAATGGGTTGGAGGGAAAAGAAAATGAGTTGTGGCTTGAGGTGTTTCTTATTTAACATTTTATTTTATTTTCTCAGTTCCATGTAAAGACAACTTTAAGATTTTTTTTCAAGTTTTGAGTTCCAAATTCTCTCTCCACCCCTGTTATTGAGAAGACAATTTCACATAGATTATATGTATATAGTCATTCCCATGTAAATTGTTCTGCGCAAGAAAACACAGGTTAAAAAAAAAAAGAGGTGTTTCAATAATTAGGAAGATGATTATGACCAGGATCACACAAGCCCAGAGAGGAGATAGTACTGACAAGGTGGGATTAGTCACCAGGGTTGTTGAATGCTGCAGAAAGGTCAAGGAGACTGAGGGCTGAGAAAAGGTCACTGGACTCAGCCACTGAGAGAGATCTCTGGTGGCCTTGGAGAGAGCAGTTTCAGTTCAGTGGAAGAGTGAAAGCTGGAGAGAAAGAACTCATGCAATATATTTCCTTCCTGGTAGAGAGGTGGGGGAGACTACGGGCATTGAATATTGCATACATTCTCAGATTTAGATAACTGTGTTGATTTGTTTTTCCTTGGAGATATTAGGAAACAAATGTTAAGAAAAGGTTTGGGAGGAAAGAGAAAGTGTGGCCCAGGAGTCAGGTAGTCCTGATCAGACATGATCATGGGTAAGTCTTCTCAGCTAGAATAGAAGCTCTGTGACTGCAGATAATTTCCTTTTTTTGTGTTTGTACCCAAGTGAGTGCAGGCAGCTGGTGTGATGGTGGGCAAAGCCTGTACTCCTTTGTGCCCCCAGGCAACTTTCTACAACTACTAAGTTTCAGAAAATGCACCCAATGGTGGAGAAAGTGCTCCCTGGCTCTGGGTGCCGGTGAGATCACAGATCCAGTACTCAGCCTTTGCCTCCAGCATACAGGAGGTATCTAATATATGCTAATAACGGACTCAATCTCCTTGTGCCCCAGGCATCTCTTTAAGACTATAATCAATCCACCAATCAAATGCAACTTAGCCTGAGGTGGTTAGTGCCCTGTGCAGTGAGGGGTCCCTGCATCGTTGAGATCTCAGGTTTGGACCCTCAAAAAGGGCATCCAAATTGTAATCATCATCATCATCATCATCATCATCATCATCATCATCATCATCATCCTTCCTACAGAGCGGAGGCCACTGAAGAGGAAAAAGGGGCCGGCTCCCAAGATGCTGGGGAACGAGGTCTGCAGCGTGTGCGGGGACAAGGCTTCTGGCTTCCACTACAACGTCTTGAGTTGTGAGGGGTGCAAGGGCTTCTTCCGCCGCAGCGTGATCAAGGGTGCCCGCTACACCTGCCACAGCGGCGGCCACTGCCCCATGGATACCTACATGCGCAGGAAGTGCCAGGAGTGCCGCCTGCGGAAGTGCCGCCAGGCGGGCATGAGGGAGCAGTGTAAGCCTCTCTAGCTGCATGCGCCCAGGGACCCTGGGAGGGATGGATATGGGGGGGGGAGGGCGGGAGCAGTGTAAGGCTTCCTAGCTCCATGTGCCCAGGGACCCTGGGAGGGATGGATATGGGGGGTCGGGCGGGAGCAGTGTAAGGCTTCCTAGCTCCATGTGCCCAGGGACCCCAGGAGGGATGGGTATGGGGGGGTTGGGCGGGAGCAGTGTAAGGCTCCCTTAGCCATGCGCCCAGGGACCCCAGGAGGGATGGGGGCAGGTTAGGCAGGTGGCAGGCTTTGTGAGATCAATCCCATGCTTCCTTCTGAGCAGCCTCCTTTCCCATCCTCCCAAATCTCTTTGGTGGGCCTTTGCATTTCCTCACCTCCTAGCTCCCCTGGTACACTGCAGACTCATTGAGGCAGGAAGTATTTTTCTTTTTGGCTGTTCTGCCCTCAGGGCCTGCCAAAGGCCCTGCTTATCTTGCTGACACAGTCCGGTTCCCCAGCCTCCCCTCGCCTTCTCCCCCAGCACCAGCCTCGGTCTCACCCCCAGCCACATCCCTAGGTGTCCTGTCCGAGGAGCAGATCCGCCTAAAGAAACTTAAGCGGCAGGAGGAAGAGCAAGGCCAGCCCTCGGCGGGGAGCCCTGCGGCCCCCTCGCCGCCCCCGGCCCTGCCTCAGCTGAGCCCCGAGCAGCGGGGCATGATCGAGAAGCTGGTGGCCGCCCAGCAGCAGTGCAACCAGCGCTCCTTCTCCGACCGCCTCCGGGTCACGGTACCCTGGGATGTGGAGGGAGGAGGGGGCAGCGGAGGGAGGAGGGGGCAAAGGGGGAAGGAGGGAGCAGAGGAGGGATGGAGAGGGCAGAGGAAGGAGGAGGGGGTAGAAGAGGGAGGAGGGGGCATCGGAGGGATGGAGAGAGCATCGGAGGGATGGAGGGGGCAGAGGAAGGATGGAGGGGGCAGCAGCGGAGGGATGGAGGGCCTCCCGGCTCCTTATCTCAAAGTGCCTTCCTCTTCCCCGGCCCTTCCGGCTCCTCTTCCCTCTGCACAGCCCTGGCCCCTGGCCCCGGACCCACAGAGCCGGGAGGCTAGGCAGCAGCGGTTCGCCCACTTCACGGAGCTGGCCATCGTCTCCGTGCAGGAGATCGTGGACTTTGCCAAACAGCTGCCCGGCTTCCTGCAGCTCAGCAGGGAGGACCAGATAGCCCTGCTCAAGACGTCTACCATCGAGGTAGCTCCAGATGTGGGCTGGGGGGGAGGTCTCTGGGGAGGCTGATCCACTGAGGGCAGAGGGGGTCAGCGAGCACTCACTGAGCACCTACTGGGTGCAGGCTGAGGATGTGGAGAAAGGCCAGAATGCTGTCCCTGCCCTGCAAGAACTCCCATTATGATGGGGGGAGAGGGCTGTAAACAGCTCTGTATATCCACAGAAAGGGGGAGGTCGAGTCAGAGCCAGGGCCCCCATGGAGGCTGGGATTGGGCCTGAGTCTGCAAGGCCCCTGGGAGGCAGAGGTGGGGAGGGAGGGCCATACAGAAATGGAGGTGCCCCAGCCTCCCAGAGCTGGAATGACCAGTGACCTGCCTGAGCCCCACAGGTGATGCTCCTGGAGACATCCCGGAGGTACAATCCTGGCAGCGAGAGCATTACCTTCCTCAAGGATTTCAGCTATAACCGCGATGATTTTGCTAAAGCGGGTGAGCACCAATGGCTGCGTCAGGGTGGGTTTGGGAGGCCTGGAGGGCTCTCCTTTGCTTTGGGATCTAGAGCCAGATGGATGAGGGAGGCCTTGAAGAACAAGGGGAAGAGCACTAAACTGAGAGGGCTGGACACAAATGCTGGGGGGGTCTGAGCAATCTCTTCTCCTTCTTCTCCACCATGTCCTTCTTGCCATTCAGATCAATCCAATCTAGCAAACGTGATTAACAATAACTGGGGCAGTGAGGTGGGGCAATGATTAGAGCACTAGCTCTCTAGGCAGGAGGACCTGAATTCGAATTCAGCCTCAGACTGGATAAGAAACCTAATCCCCATTAAACTTCTACTATGGGAAAAATGAGAAGCCTAATGACTAGGGTCAGCATTAGCATCAGGGAGACCTGGCTTCACCCCTCCCCCCCAATAATACCGGAGTGACCCTGATTTAATGAGATTAAGTTGTAGAGAGCCTCTTCTCTATACCCATGAAATTGCAAGGTCCCTTCCTATACCTCTGTAACAGAATAATTCCTAGCTGTGAATGGGAATTCTGCCTTCTCTAGGTGCTTCCTACATCCCGACCTCTTCTCCCAATTTTCCCCCTAAGTATTTTAAAATTCTGTTGTTATTGGAGCAGCTGGGTGGTACAGTGCATAGAAGTGCAAGTTTTGGAGTCAGGAGTTCAAATATGGCTGCCAGACCCTGAACGAGTCATTTAACTAACTCTTTATCTTCAATGTATTGAAATTTTTTAGTTTTATATCATCATTTCCAAATGTATTCTTCCCCTCTGCTCTACCCTTGAGCCATTCCTCTTTTTTTCTTTTTTCTTTTCTTTTTTTTTGCTTTTTGCTGAGGCAATTGATGTTGTGACTTGCCCAGGGTCACATAGACAGGGAATGTAAAGTGTCTGAGACTCAGGTCCTCCTGACTTCAGGGTTGATGCTCTATCCACTGTACCACCTAGCTGCCCCAAGCCATTCCTCTTAACAAAGGATTACAAAAGAACTTAGAAAAACAAATAATTCAGCTAAAGTTACCAACATATCAACCATTTCTGACAGTGTATGTAATGCTCCACACCCCAGGGCCCCCACCTCTGCAAAGGAATAGGGAGCTTACTTTAAAAAAAATTAAAAAAAAAAAGTCTCCTTTCTCTGGCTGTTTTTCCCAGTCATTCTCAACAGCTCCCTCTCTTAGGGTCAAGGAACTAATTGACTTAGAGGATGAAGACCATTTTAGGGTGGAGAAGCAGGAATTGTTCCCAGCCTGAAAGATTTTCTCCAAGAATTAGCTCATATTGATAGTTTCCAATAGGACTGAAACAGATGGAACCCAGAGCCCTGTGGGAAAGAGATTCTTCTATTCCCTTATCAGCCTCCTCCTCCTCATTATTATTTTATTTGTTGTTTCTTTTTTCCTTTGGTGATTTCATCAGTATGGGAAACTCCCTCCACTAAATCAATTGCCTTTAATCTGTAGCTGAGAGTTTCTCAGTGTCCTAAGAAGTTACTTGTTCAGGGTCACACAGCCATAGTCTTGTATCCCAAGGCCAGCCCATTTTTCATTACACTAGGCTGACATTTATTATTTATTATCACAAAGCACATAATAATATCAGAGGTTTAAAGTTTACAAAATGCTTTACTTACAAGAGTCCTATGAGGTAGGAAGAGCAGAGATTATTGTTTGTACTTTACAGGTGAGGAAAATTAGGCTCAATGCATTGAGGTGACCTGCCCAGAATAATCGAGCCAGTGAATGGTGAAATTTGAACTCAGGTCTTGATTCCAAGCTCAATGCTATTTGCTTGGCCACCTAGCTGGTAAACAGAAGAGCAAGGATTTGAACACATGTCCCTCCAGTTGCCAAATCTAAAGGTCATTTCACTCTAGTCTACTTCACTCTTAGGAGGCCATTGCTCAAGGAACTCATAATAATGCATGTTGTAGAATGGGAGTCCTTGGTTCCCAAACTCTCTGTGGGGCATCTTGGGACCTCATAGCATCCTAGATTTGGCCATGAAAGAGGCCTCAGTTTCTGTGTCTGCATAATGGGCTGAATACTTCTAACCTCTTCCCAGAACTAGTGCCATTAGTGGGTCAGGGCTTCATCCAAAAGCAAAGCCTTCTGTCCCCAGACCGTACCTGTCACTTAGTGACAGTTTTTCTCCAATCAGCCCATAAAAATCAGGGTAAAAGTACAGGAAATGATTAATCTGCAAGTCTGGAATGGCAGAGAGAAAAGCCAGTGGTTTCTAAAACGAGTTTGAAGGGGCAGCTAGGCGGTGCAATGGAAAGAGCAGCAATCTGGAATCAGGAGAACTGGAATTCAAATATAGCCACAGACACTTAACACTTCCTGGCTGTGTGACCCTGGCCAAGTTGCTTAACCTCAATTGCCTCTCCAGAATAAATAGAGCAAGTTTGATCAAGTGGGGTCAACCAGCGAATTCTACCTGCTTGGATGAGAAACAGTTCTCCTAAATGTCTGAGAGCAGGCCCATTGTAACCCACGGGAAAGGCCGATGACCCAGAGAGTGCTGGTTCTAGAGTTGTCCACCTAACTCCAAACCCAGAGCTCTTTTCACTGCAGCGCTACCTCGCTGCCCCTCAGTTTCCCTCCCTGTAAAATTAGTTGGACTGTATGGTCTGTAAGGTCTGACTCTCACCTTCCTTGGGCCATCTCACCTGTATTATCAGGTAGATGTTAGACAAGATGATCTGGAATCCAGCTCTCGATTCAGGATCCAGGCCCAGGCATTTGGGGGATGTGTCGGGGGGCCTCAGGAGCCCCCCCTAAAGGAGCTGCGGGCTACCCTGCTGCATCTGCTCTAACCCTGTCCTGTGGCCTCACTCCCTAGGGCTGCAGGTAGAGTTCATCAACCCCATCTTTGAATTCTCCCGGGCCATGAACGAGCTCCAGCTCAACGACGCGGAGTTTGCTCTGCTCATTGCCATCAGCATCTTTTCTGCAGGTGTGTGGGAGCCAGGAGATGGGGGGTTGGGGCTGTGTCCTGAAGGACTCTGGGGGCTCAGACATGTTGGGGAAGAAGATGGGGGGTTCCCCCTCTCCTGGGTCACCAGACCTCCTTGTCTCTGCGGGTGCCCCACAGACAGGCCCAACGTGCAGGACCAGCTTCAGGTGGAGAGGCTGCAGCACACGTATGTGGAGGCCCTGCATGCCTACGTCTCCATCCACCATCCGAATGTGAGTGTTTCTCCTGGCATCCCACCCCTCCCGTTGAATCTTGAGTTCAAGGTGTGGGACCTGGAAGGAGGAGGCTGACCTCTGACACGCACTAGCAAGTCAATAATCACTGAAGACATGGCATCCCTGGCTGTAAAATGGGCATAATAATGGCAGATACCTCTCGGGGCTGGTATGAGGATCAAATGAAATTACAGATCATAAACAAATAGATAAAGCATTTACTAAGTGCGCGCTAGGTGCCAGGCGCTGTGCTAAGTGCTAGGGTCATCCAAACAGCCCCCTGCTCTCAAGGAAGAAAATGCAGATTGGGAAGAAGGGGTGGGGAGGGGCCATCAGGCAGCGATGAGGAGGAGGCCGAGGGGCCAGGTAAAGCATGGCTGGGGTCCCAGGGAGGGAGTCCCCAGTCAGGGGCAGGGGGTGAAACTGCCGAGTTACTGCTGAGGACCCTCCCCACCTTCCTCTGAAGCCGCCCTCCCTAGCCACCCAGCTTCCAGCTGCATCCCACCTCTCCTACAACGTCCCCTTACCCTCTAGCATCATTAGCATGGGAAGGGGTCTGAGGCCCCCGTCCTTGCATCCCTCTCTAGGACCCCTTGATGTTTCCCCGGATGCTGATGAAGCTGGTGAGCCTCCGCACCCTGAGCAGCGTCCACTCGGAGCAAGTGTTCGCCCTCCGCTTGCAGGACAAAAAGCTCCCCCCCCCTGCTCTCGGAGATCTGGGATGTGCAGGAATGAGCCTCTTCCATTTCCTAGCCTCCTGTTTGCTGGGGTGCCGGATGGGCCCAGCCTGGCTGGGGGGGGGGGCAGAATGAGCAGGGGAAGACATCTCTTTGGGCGGGAGTGGACTGGAGATCCTAAATGGGGCATTAAAAGAGAGTTGAAGGGTTGGGAGTTCTCTGGCTGTTAAGGGAAATGGGGGCACGGTCCAGGAGGCTAGGAAGGACCAGTCTGGGGTCTGTTCTGCACCGGGGTCTCCACAGCCCTCTCCCGATGCTTCCTGCCCTCCTCCCGCCACTGGCCCCATATCCCTCCCCCCTCCTGACTGATGGGGCACTCTGACCCCAACGACCCGCGTGAATGTAAAGAAGGGCGGGAGACCTGTGCACGAGGAAGTTCTCCGAGGTCAGAGGGGGACCAGCGCTCCGCTCTGGCACCGTGCCTTCCCCTTCCCTCCCAGATGAGAGTTTGTTTCTAAGGTGGATGGGTGTGCCCTCATCTGCCGGCCCTGTCTATCTGGAGGGGCAGGAAGCCACCAGGGGACCCTGGCAGCCCCTTTTTGTCCGGATCACACGGGCAGCTGGCCGCTCCTTTACAGGCTCCAGGAGCACTTTCCGGTGGGGGGAGGGGGAGACCTGTGCCCCTCTCTGTCCGGGACTGGAGGCCCCAGAAGGTTCATGAGATTAAAGAAAAAAAGGCAAAAGAGCAGAAGCTTTATGTTAGGGACCTTTAGGAGTCATCTATTTTTTACAGAGAAGGAAGCTGAGGCTAGGAGGGATTCGGGGCTCAGAATCCTTCCAGCCCTTTCTCCTTCGTTATTCCCACCTTCTCCCCGTCAGGACTACATGTCCCATCATGCATCGCGAGACACTCCCCTCGCTACCTAGGTGTACGCCCTGCTCAGGAGGCGCCAGCTTCGGTGGTACCTCCCTGCATTCCTCCCCCGCCTCCAGAAGTAGTAGTATGTTCCACCCCACACCCTCCCCTTTTCTGAGTCGCAACACCTGGGCATTTCCCAAACCGTGACAGGGTGTGGGGGGGAATGAGGACGGCACTGCAGAACATCGTCCAGGGCCGTCACTCGTTTTCTTCAAAAGCAGCTTCCAGATATTTAGAGACTTTTTTTTTCCAAAATGGACTATGCTAGCAGCTATAATTAAAAGCTATTTGCACGGTAAAAACCTACGCCGACTAGTCCTCCCCTCCCCAGCCGTTCCAGTGGTGCGAGTCCCGGGAGGTGAGCCAATAGCGGCCCTTCACCTTGGCTTCGGTGCTAGTGGTATGGTCCGCCCCGCCCGGCCCCTCCTGCCCTCCCGCAATGGTATGCCCCCCCCCCCCCACCTCCCTCCAGGACAGATGCGGAACTGGCGCGAGCCGTGGAGCGCAGGGAGTCTGCGCTGCAGGTCTCCGCGCACCCCTGGCCTGGCCTCGGCCCGCGCGCCCCCGACCCCGCCCCGCGCAGCCCCGCCCCCCAGGCCAGGTGAGGGGACGAGCTGCGGCCTCGGACTGAGCCAGAGGCCGGATCCCAGAGCCCGAGCCCGGGGAGGCAGGGAGGGACGAGACTGGAGGTTCGAGGGGGCTCGCGGCGAGCAAAGCGTCAGAAGGGGATGGGGCGGCCGGGAGGGATTAGAGGAGGAAGGGTTCTGAAGGGAAGGGGGGGCTCTGAGAGGATGGAGAGCAGGGAAAAGGGGGCGGGGGCTGTCAGAAGGGATTCGAGCTTGGAATTAATGGGAGCGGGGCTCAGGAATGAGGAGGGGGGCTCTAAGAGAAGGAGGTCGTCCGGGGGGGGATGGCTCTGAGAGGATGGAGAGCAAGGGGGGGCTGTCAGGAAGAATGGAGGAAGGGGTCTCTGAGGGGGAATGGGAGTCCTGGGGGGGGCTCCGAAGAGGAGGATGTTCCAGAGGCATGGGGGATGGGGCTATCAGGAGAGGTTAGAGGACGGGGTTCTGAGAGGGAATTGGGGTCCTGGGAGACTGGAGGGTGGGGCTGTGAGGAGGGATGGATGGGGGAGAGGACCTATCAAGAGGAGTTAGAGGAGGGGGTCCTAAGGGGGAAGGGGGGTCCTGGGAAGCTCTGGGGGTGGGGCTGTGAGGAGGGATGGGGAGGGGGTTCAAGGATTGGAGCTGTTAGGAGGGAGGAGGAGGGGGCTCAGGAGGGGCTATCAGGAGTGTGGGGGAGGGGGCTCGGGGGAGTGTGTGAATCCTGTCCCCCAGGGCCGGTTTTCGGGAGTTAGTGGGGCCGCTGGACCGGCTGGACTTTCAGGCCCTGAGCCTGGCCCGGGGAGCCGAGGATGGGCCCTGAGGGCGGGCGGGGGCGGGCAGCGTGTCTCCCGGCTTGGGGCTACTCAGCTGGGGCGCCTTCTGGCTGTTCCCCGGCTCCGAGCCAGCGCGTGCTCTCCCCATGACAGCCGCCTTGGCTCCCCTGTCTCCCCCGGCCGCCCCGTGGTCCCGGCTCTCCCCGGGCCGGTCTTGGCGGATGCGGTAACAAGGTCACGCGTGGGGGAGGAGAGCCTTCCCTGCTCACGTCAGCGCGTCCCCCGGAGCCCCTGTGGGTTTCAGTGGGGGAGCCGGCGAGGCAGCTCGGGTTGGCTGCAGCGTTCAGGGCTTCCCCAAGGGGCCGGAAGCAGGAACAGGGGCTTTTGAGATGAGGGGATGTTGTTGAATCGGAGAAGCTGTGTGGGCGCAGGCATTGCTCTGGAACCAAGACCTTTAGGGGAGGGGTCCTCGCCAAGACCCGACTGAAGAGGGGCTGTCACGACAGAGACCTGACGGTGCCCCCTTCTGCCCCTGTGAGAAGGGGTCCCGCGGAGGACAGGCCCGCGGCCGGGGGGCTTGGGAGAGGAAGCCACGAGCAGGGCATCTTTCAGCCGCTCTGACCCTTCAAAGGAGGGCTCTTATTTACTTCGTCCGCCTCCCGCAGCCTGGCCTTCCTTCTCTGCCCCTCCCCACTTAGGCCCGATGGGCGGAGTTCAATTCTGTAGTGTTACCCCAGCCGGCTGCTGTCGGCCCCCGGGAGGCTGGTGGAACTGTCAGGGCCTTGGGCTGGATTTTGCAGGAGACTGGCGTTAATGACAAGATCTAGAGGGGGACAGTGAGGATGCTGAAGGCCGGCGGGTCAGAGGCCAGGCTGGCTTCGAGGACTGAGACAAGGAAAAGAGGACCCTAGGGTCGGGGAGGATGTCATATCATGGGCTCTGGGCCATTGGGCACAGCTTGAGCCATTTGGTCACCGGGAGGGAGGGGCGTCGACTGCACTATAAATAGTCCTGGGAGCTGGAGTTGCTATGGAGACCGAACTGAATCCTATTACCTGTAGGTCCTGATGTCCTGTGTTTGTAGGGGGTTAGAGGAGGGCCAGAAGAAGCCTGGGGGGTGGGGTGCAGGAAGAGGAAAGGCCAAGAGGGGTATGCTGTTTTATAGAGAGTCTGTACCAGCAGGACCCTAAGCATATAGGAAGCTTATGTGTCTGTGTGCGTGTGCAAGCAGCAGCTGGTGTGTGTGTGTGAGAGAGAGTTTGTATCAGTCTGTGTGCGTGTGTAAGCAGTGGTGAGGGTACTTACATGCGTGTGTTTGTGTATGTGTATGTGAGTGTGTGTGTGCATGTGCATGTGTAGGAGAGACAGAGACAGAGACAGAGGATGGGAACCTTACCCATGTGGGTAGGAAGGAGGGTGCTGTGAATTTAAGAATGGGCACATGCAGAACTCTGGCACGTTGTCAACCAGCCCTGGGAGGGGTTGTGCAAAGTGATGAAGGTGCTGCTCAGCATTATTCTAACTTAAGATTTCTTAAGCCTTTCCTAACTTTGGATACACCGTTTAGTAATTCAGTCTCCCTTCCCCGCCCCTCCTGTTCCCTACTTCCAAGGGATAGCAGATACTCTGTTAAGAAATCCTTCTTCCAGTTCCCAGTGTTTACAACATACAGAGAGAGGAAAGATCCCATGATCTCTTCTGCTCTCTGCTGTTCTTGACTTCAATACAGGGTTCATGGGAGAAAATTCAGCACCAAGGGCAGAACTCTTGGCTGTGGCTTCTTGGCCCCAGCAGGCCTTCTAACTTGAGGGCAAAAGGAACATAGACATTTTGATTTTTAAACTCTTATGTTCTAACAGCTATGGTTGCTAACCCATCTAAATTAGTCTAAATGAATTTGAATTCAGATGGTTTGGTTTTGATCTAGTCTAGGGGGTCAGTGATTAGGCAGGCCTGGAAGTCTAGTTTGATTCAGAAACCCATTGAAACACACCTTACGCTGCCCCCTCATTTCTTTTAATCAGGAAGACAGAGGGTCAGACTGGACCTAGTCTGAAAGGGATCCCTCCCCCCCCAGGTGGGGGCAAAAATAGACTAGCTTGAGGGGGGGAGGAGGAGTATAATTTGTCGTGAATTACGATTGACTCATTCTCAGCTCACAAGCCAAAATAGAGTCCCAGGCTGAGTGTTCTTTTCTCCATCCCCGATTCTGCTGAGGACATGATGACTTGTTCTCTGATATCCCTTTCTAAAGATGATGGATTTAGGGAAGGGCTAATCACCTACATACAACAATGGAGCTTCTTGGTACCTTTGTTCCTTTAGATTGCCATCATCAGCTATTTCCAGAATTCTCTCCGATGTCCTGTCAGATGCCCTGAAGTTTCTCTGGGATGAGCAGGTGATTTGGAATCATGGTACAGAAGAAGAAGATTTGCCCTCGGTTACTGGACTACCTAGTGATCATTGGGGCCAGGTAACATTGTAGGGGTTGCTTTTCTAGACTGTGGACATTGCCCCACCCCTTCCTCCTTATAAATATTTTATTGAAGTGGTGTATTTTTTACATTGTTGTCACTTCCCCATGATTCCTCACACTCCAGACAAGAAAGCTCCTTTAGAACAAAGAAGTACAGTTAAGCCAATCAAATCAATACATTGTCTATGCCCATTTCCTCTGGGCAAGCCAGAAGGCCTAGCATTTTCTCCATTCTTGTTCATGTTAAGTTGCATCTCAGTTTCATTGTGCTCTTTCACCCTGCTGGGGAAACTGAGGCTGAAAAGTAAAGTATTGCTACATAGAAACAGATCCTAGCACAAGGGTTCTTAACCTAAGGTAAGAGCTCATGAGCTTGTTTTTATAATACTTTGATAATTATGTTTTAATATAATTGGTTTCCTTTGTAATTTTATGAGTTTTGTTGTGTGCATTTAAAAGATTATTCTAAGAAGTGATCCACTGACTTTACTGGACTTCCATAAAGATCATGACAAAAAAAGTGAAGAAGCCCTAGCCTAGTAGCTTCATGATTCGGGCTAAGTTACTCTAGTTTTTCATATTTCTATTTCCTTTTTCTACAAGAGGAAAATGTTAGGGGGTTCCATTTGCATCTCCAAATGATCTTTTTGTAATTCATGAGCAAGCAAGGGGATCTTGCACTATGAGCTTCCCAAGCACAATTATGTTAACTTTCCCCCCTTTCCTGTGGAGTTTGATATCCCTGGAAGGGTCTGTATGTGATAAATGTGGATTCCCTAATGCTGGAGACCCCATTTAGCCATGCCAGGAAGCCCATCCAAGATTTTCTAGGTTTGTGGGTCTAAAATAGAAGCATGAGTTTAATTTATTGATGAATAACAACAGGACTGGGAGCTGGCTCTTTAGGGCTTGCAGAATGCTTTACAGATGTGACTTCATTTAATCTTTATAATAATCCTGTGGGATAGGTGCTCTAAGTGTTATAGTCACCATTTTACAGATGAGGAAACAGAAATTCAGTGACGTGCTGGGTGGTATTTCACCCGCATGTTCACGACTCTAAGCCTGATGCTAGACCTACTAGGCTACCCTGCCTCTACTGCCATGTGATGACTAAGACTGGGCAGGCCCTCGGGTCCCTGTGTCCTAAAGGGTGACTGGGCTGGTTTTATGCTCCTCAGGCAACCAAGCAGTGACAGCGTGGCCCAGACCCCAGAGTTGCTCCGACGCTACCCCTTGGAGGACTACCCTGAATTCCCCCTCCCTCCGGATGTGGTGTTCTTCTGCCAGCCGGAGGGATGCCTGAGCGTGCGGCAGCGGCGTATGAGCCTGCGGGATGACACCTCCTTTGTCTTCACCCTCACTGACAAGGACACTGGGGTTACACGCTATGGCATCTGTGTCAACTTCTACCGCTCCTTCCAGAAGCGAATGCCCAAAGAAAAGGTGGATGGTGGCCCTGGGCACCGTGCAAAGGAAGCTACCAAGGTCGCTCCCACTCCAGAGGAGGCAAGCGCAGAGAAGTCAGAGGGTGGACCTTCCTTGCAGCCCCCCAGTGCTGACTCGACCCCTGATGGGAACCAGTCTCCCCGGGGCAAACGCCGGGCGAAGGGGGGAGGCCGCTCTCGCAACAGCACCCTGACATCCCTGTGCGTGCTCAGCCATTATCCTTTCTTCACGACTTTCCGAGAGTGTCTATATACCCTCAAGCGTTTGGTGGACTGTTGCAGTGAGCGACTGCTGGGCAAGAAACTGGCCATCCCCCGCGGGGTACAGAGGTACAGGGGTGCCATTGACCCAACCATCTATTCCCAGGAGGTGCAGAGAAGATGTGGTTGGGGCTTAACCAAAGCTGATGACCATAGGGTGGGAGGGAGGACACTCATTCTTTTGTAAAGATCTCCCTTGGTCTGGCTGAATCTGGGGTTAGGCAGGTCTAGGCACATCTAGCCCCATGTGTATATGGGGCTCCTTGTAAAGCAGAAGGGTTTTAGAGTGTTGAGTTCTCTATAGCATTCCCATTTGGAAAAGAGGCAGTGAATTTTATGTGGACGGTGGGCAGCAGAGCAGGTGCTGCCTGCTACATTTAAAAAAAAATGTGATCACAAATAATCATCATTCCTTAACCTGCTTCTTCTTGGGGTCAGATCATGACTGAAAGCAGGGGGAGGCCATTCTAATTATTGATCTCCTCTCCTTTAGATGCTTTGGGTTGCAGTGGAATACTCAGTCTCAGCATTGATTAAACACCTACTATGTGCCAGGCTAAGCACCAGGGATATAAAGGAAGCCAAAAGGCATCCTTGCTCTCCAGGGGCCTGGAGCTGAGGGGTCTTTTTTCTCCTGTCGGTACCTCAGGGACACCATGTGGCGCATCTTCACGGGCTCGCTCCTGGTAGAAGAGAAATCCAGTGCCCTTCTGCATGACCTCCGTGAGATCGAAGCGTGGATCTATCGATTGCTGCGCTCTCCAGTTCCCATATCTGGCCAGAAGCGAGTGGACATTGAAGTTCTCCCCCAGGAACTACAGCCTGCTCTGACCTTTGCTCTCCCTGACCCATCTCGATTCTCTCTGGTAGATTTCCCATTGCATCTGCCCTTGGAACTCCTGGGTGTGGATGCCTGTCTGCAGGTGTTGTCTTGCATCTTGCTGGAGCACAAGGTAAGAGCCATTCTCGTGGGGGAGAGGGTCCCAGAGAAAGAGAGAGGCAGAGACACTCCCGAGGATGGCTCTAAAAACTTACTACTTAGGTGATTTTCCATAGACTATATGGGCTAGGAAAGAAAAGAGCTCTAGGGACAAGATTATTGAAGCAAAGAAATGTATTGGAAAAGAATTACTGAGGTCACAGAGAAAGAGTCAGGAAACCTTTCTGGGAGCTGGGAGGGTAATTTGGGCATGGTGAGAAAGAACTAGGATTTGTGGGTGGCTGGCAGACGCCTTCTCAATCTTATGCTGAAGTACGGATTGTTCTTGGATGGCTCTATGGCAGGTGGTGTTACAGTCCCGAGACTACAATGCACTCTCCATGTCTGTGATGGCATTTGTGGCAATGATCTACCCCCTGGAGTATATGTTTCCTGTTATTCCGTTGCTTCCTACTTGCATGGCATCTGCAGAGCAGGTGAGTCTCCTTGTGGCTTTTGGCTCTTTCATCTCTGTTGTCCCCCCTTATAAGTGGTTCTAAGGGAGAACAGGAAGATTGTGGAGGCAGTGTGATCTTTGATAAAATTCTGTCTTGATGTCTGGGACCCACTGGGTGGGAGTGTGTTTTCTGTTTCTCATTCTCTGTGTTCCACCCACAGCTGCTTTTGGCTCCTACTCCTTATATTATTGGGGTCCCTGCCAGCTTCTTCCTCTACAAACTAGACTTCAAGATGCCAGATGATGTATGGCTGGTGGATCTGGACAGCAACCGGGTGAGATACCTGGTTGGAGATGAGTGGAACTGTATTTTTTGTGTGCAATCTGTGCCCGAGCTAGTCTTTGGGGGTCAATGTTATAGTTGTACAAGTTAAACAGGTATTTCTTCTGCTTTATTAACTGGCAGGAAAGTAGTACAAATGGAAGACCCTTAATCTTGTCTTAATGGGTACAGTGATCCAGCTTCCCCCCAGAATTAGGTGCTTTCTGCCCCTCCTTTGAGAGTTATTAGGCTTAACATTCCCTAGCTGTGTGACCCTGAGCAGGTCACTTAACCCCAGTTGCCTCAGCAAAAAGGAAAATGGCAATGGGCCTAGAGAGGTGAAGAGACTTTCCTGATGTCATATACATAAGTAGAAGCAATCCTCTCATGGCTTACCTTGGAGACTGGAACCAGTAGATATCTGTGTCATCTTTTGGTACAGATTCTGTGAGGGAACTTCTGCCTCAATATTCTGTAGCCTCAGTGGGTTCTTATTGGAGCTGGTGATCTCACTCTGGACACCCAGGCCTGTGAACACTTCAGCTCAGCAAACATTTATCCAGACCCTTTTTTTGTCAAAAAAGATTCTTCTTAGTATGAATAAGGCATTTCCTTAAGGGGTTGCATCCTTGAATTCTCACTATTCACAATTACAGGGGGCAGCTGGCTGGTACACTGGCTACAGCCCCAACCCTGGAGTCAGGAGGACCTAAGTGCAGATGTGGCTTGATACACTTTATTTATTTTAATTTTTTTCATTTTATTGAAGCTTTTTATTTGCAAAATATATGTATGGATAATTTCTCAACATTGACCCATGCAAAGCTTTCTGTTACAAATTTTTCCCCCCTAGCCCCCACCCGTCCCCAGATGGCAGGAAGTCTACTACATGCTAATTATGTTAAAATACTTGACAAATTGAATATGTGTATACATATTTTTACAGTTACCTGATACACTCTTAACACTGCCTAATTGTGTGACCCTAGACAAGTCACTTAACCCCAATTGCCTCAGCAAAAAACAAGCAAAAAATCCCATGCAAGATAGTTTTCAGTACTCCCTCCTGCAAAACCTTGTTTCATATTTTTCTCTCTCCCTCCTCCCTCCCCTAGGCAGTAAGCCATCCCAAATAGCTTAAACATGTACAATTCTTCTAAACTCATTTCCACACTTATCATTTGGCTAATCTCTAAATCACCCTGGTGAAGCAGAAGGTATCATCCTCCCCATTTTCCACACGAGGGAACAGTGGCCTGCCTATGGTTACACACCTTGTCACCGTCAGGGTAGGAATTTGAATCCGGCTGTTTTGGCCCCAGATGTCAGACTGTCTACTAATTGATCTTTTGGTGAGGAGCTTCAAAAAGCAGCTTTTGACACATTCTGAAACAGTCTCTGTGCTCTGCCTGCTCTAGGTGATTGCCCCAACCAATGCAGAGGTGTTGCCCGTCCTGCCAGAGCCCGAATCCTTAGAACTGAAAAAGCACTTGAAGCAGGTAAGTGGGGGGAGGACAAGGGAGGGTCTTCTGGAGGGAGACAGAGCTCCAGGAAACAACCTCCATCCTTTGGGCAGAAAATCAGTATCATCTTCAGTATAGCTTCTCTTAGTGTCCTTCCTGTCCTGGGCATCTTCTGTCCCATGTAATATTCTCCTTATGCTCCTTTCAAGCAATCTGTTCTTGTTTCTCTGCTGTTTGCATGGCCATGGAACGGCTGCTAACTCAAGTCATGTGTAGGTCTGGATTTTGACTCAGTGCAATGTCTTCCCTCATAAATACTCTCCATGGGGTCTTTCCTTTTTCTCTTAAACACCAGGTCTCTGTAGGGTCTTTCCTTCAGAAATTCCCTTCCTGGTTTGGTCCATTCCACCCATTTTTCATTGGTTTCTTTCTTCCTCCTCCTACACGCTGCATGCAGTACTTGAAGGTAACATGTGTGAATTCCCCGTCTTGAGCTTTGTTGTGCTTGTTCTCAGGGGCCATCCCCAGGAGGCCATGCTTCTCATGCAGCTCTTCATACCGCCCCTCCCCTTCCTTGTGTTAGCCGAGGCATTTGGTGGTAGCTCTCAGTGATAGCAGTGTCGTTTTAAATGGGTCACCCTGTATCCTCCATTGCTTTTCCCCATTTCCCTGCTGGTGACGTTATATGATCTGCCCTTTGTTGCAGGGGCCAGCAAGGGTGAGTGCAAGGCATTCTCCAGTAGTTTTCTCCTGATATTTCTTCACCACTGGTGACTTTTTAGCAGGCATCACAAGGGAGAAATTAAGAAAGAGGGATAGGAAAATAAGTGTGTTCAAATGTTAATGGAAGCTAGAACTAGCCTTATCCCTCGGGGGCTCATTGAGATTTCAGCTTTGGTGATCATAGATGACTTAATTAAGAATCTCTGTAGCCTTAGAAGAGATATCTGTATGATGGATTATCTTCTACCTGCTCAGGTGTTTTGATTGATATTTCAGGACATTTCTTTGGGATAGTTGGGTCACAAATGTACAGTTTATAGTTTGTAAGGACAGTCCTCTCTACAAGCCTCTACTAGCCCAGGCTAGAATAAAAGGCCCTTTCCCAGGAGACAACCACTTATTTCCCAGGATTCTCTTCTCTTAGATAAAATGCCTCTTACTCCACAGGCACTGGCCAGCATGAGTCTGAACACCCAGCCTATCCTCAATTTGGAAAAGTTCCATGAGGGCCAAGAGATCCCACTGCTCTTGGGAAGACCACCCAGTGATTTGCAATCCACACCTTCCACTGAATTCAATCCCCTCATCTATGGCAATGATGTAGATTCAGTGGATGTGGCTACCAGGTGAGATCAAGCAGACCTGTATAGAGAGGAGTTCTTGAAAAGATGTCCTTTGTGCTTTAAACAAGCTTGGAGCCAGCCTGGGTTATCACACTTTTAGGTACATCAGAGCACTTACATAGTGCGCATGTTCAAAATACGTGCAAAGGTAATTTTCAACATCTACCTTGCAAAATCTTATGTTCCAAATTTTTCTCCCTCCTTTCCCCCCTCCCTCTTCCTCTAGACTGCAAATAATCCAATATAGGTTATACGTGTGTAATTCTTCTAAATATATTTCCACATTTATCATGTTGAACAAAAAAAAAAAATCAGATCAAAAGGGGGAAAAAATGAGGAAGAAAAAAACCCAACTAATCAACCAAACAACAAAAACAACAAAGGTAAAAATATTGTGTTGTGATCCATATTCAATCTCCATAGTCCTCTACCTGGATGCGAATGGCTCTTTCCATCACAAATCTATTTATCTGAGCACTTATTAAGGCCTGCTGTGTGCTAGATATTGTGCTGGGTGCTGAGGGCACAAAGATATAATGTAGCACCATTCCTGCTGCCAAGAAGATATCTTAAGAGGGGCAGCTAGGTGGCGCAGTGGATAGAGCACCAGCCCTATCAGTCAGGTAGACCTGAGCTCAAATTTGATCTCAGACACTTAACACTTCCTAGCTGTGTGACCCTGGGCAAGTCACTTAACCTCAATTGTCTTAGCAAAACAAACAAACAAAAAATCGAAAAGAAAGAAAAAAAGAAGATATCCTAAGAGAGACACATTCCAGCCTCAAATAAGCACAGTGGACCAGGCAGGGAGCAAGGGGTGCGGGGCAAGGGGAAATCCAGATTAGACACAGTACTCAGAACCATCTGAGGAAGGAGAATTAGGTGGGGGAATTAATAGGAGGTTGGTAAGGAGGAAGTAGCACCTAGGTAAAGTCTTGAATGATGATGAAGATTCTTAAAGGTGGAGGTGAGGTACATTCCAGGCAAGTGGAGGGGAGCATGATCTGCATGATGGGATGGTGCAGAAGCAACTTATTCCAGTTTGGGTGAAAGGGAGTAATGTGAGAAAGATTGGGAAGCTAACTTGGGGGCCATATTGGAAAGACTTAAAGGTCAGGCTAAAGGATTTTACCCAGGATGTAGTAGGGAGCTCCTGAAGATTTTTGATCTGGAGAGTGACAGAGCTAAACCTGTTAAGATGATATTGGCAGGGATTAAACCTGTTAAGATGATATTGGCAGCTATGGAAAGTTGTATTTATTTAAAGGGAGAATGCCAACACAGATATAATTCACTTCTCATAGGCTATCCATTCATTGGGCATTGGACAAGACTCTTGCATTTAAGAGTAACTAAATTAATGGTTATAGATTACCTAAAAACTATGACTTGGAGGACCACTTGTCTGTCCCCTTTTCTACCACTCTGATTACTAATTTTTTTTTTTTTTGCTTTTTGCTGAGGCAGTTGAGGTTAAGTGACTTGCCCAAGGTCACACGGCTAGGAAGTGTTAAGTGTCTGAGACCAGATTTGAATTCAGGTCCTCCTGACTTCAGGGCACACTCTGATTACTATTGAAGAAGAATGGAGTCATTGAAGCCTGAAGGGTAGTCTCATTATAAAGGAAATGAAAGGGCTTTATTGCTAAATGGAAGACTGATTTATAAGCTCTCCTAGGAGAGACCAACAAAGGAATTAGCTAAGTTGGTTTTGACCCGAGTTCAAAAGCAATGAGACACTCCATTTGGGGGATATTTGATTACTGAATATTCATGATAAGTTATTGCAAAAAAAAAACCATGAGAATAAATTGAAGTTTATGGGGGAGGATAGCAGGTGTATGTGCATGTATATGTGTGTGTATATACATGTGTATCTATATATATATATATATATATATATATATATGTTTAGAAGTAAAGAACAAGAGAAACCAAAGATTTGTAGATTACAGAGAAACCTCATAGCTACACATCATGAATACTTTTAAGAAACTAATTAGAAAGGTGGGCAGCTAGATAGAGCACCTGTCTCGGAATTAGGAGGGCCTGAATCCAAAACTGGACTCCCACTTTCTAGCTATTTGACTCTGAGCAAGTCATTTAATCCTGTTTGCCTCGGTTTCCTCATCTGTAAAATGAGCTGGAGAAGGAAATGGCAAACCACGCCATTATTTTGCCAACACTTTAAATGAGTCATGAATGGTTAGACACAGAAAATAACTAAAATAACATAAATAATATCTCTCAAAAGAAAAATGAATGTAGTTAATTATTGCCCTGTATACCTACTTTCCCCATCCATGTCATTTTTATAAGAGTACTCTGCACGAATGTTGAGGGCATCTTTGATGAGATTATCAGAAGGAAATGGGCAGGCTTTCATCAGTGATAATCCATGAACAGACTATGATTAAGCCTTTACCATCACACAGTTGCAGGACAGATGTGATCCTACTGTAAAACCATAAGAGGGCATTTCTTGGATAAAAACAAAATTCCATCTTTTTAAAGGCTCTTTTCCAACAAGATATTTCCCATATATATATGTCAGGATTATACAAAATTCTTGAAAGCTATAACAGAGAACCTGATTTGACTTTCTTTTGATCATTAATGTAAGACATAGTCATCAGAGAAGAAGTAGTGGAAGATAAAAAGGTCTGATATGCTATGTTTGTTGGGATCATGAGGAATTGGACACAACAGAACGACTGAGAAACAAAAGAATGGCCCTGAGTCATGAAATGCTATGGTCTTTAAAGAATGAAAAATATTCAGAGGGCAATAGAGAGAAACATGGTAATTAAGAGAAGGCTGTAACATTATTTACAAGTAATTAAAAGATGAAAAGAAGTAAAGGATGTATTCAAAGAAATGTATGAGCAAAAAAGATGAATGAGTTGGTCACCTGTGAGTACAAGAAATAATGGATAGATTTTGTGCTTCACTGGATCCTGGGGATAATAAGAGAAATTGAGAAAGGTCCCAGAACTTATAAGAGGATATGAACAAGAGTGACCTACGTTGGGCATGAGTGGGTGGGCTATGATAGGCACAGGTGGAAGGGATGCCTGTATCAGTGACATTACAGTTATATTTGAATATCTAACTGAAAAGTGAATTAAAGATAATATTAACAGTGGAAATTGAGAGAACAATTAGAGGCTTTTATAGTATTCTAGACAAAAGGTGATGAAGAGCTGAATTTGAACTAGAGTGGTATCCTAGTCTGAATGGAAAAGAGACAGATGCTAGGTTTTTTAGATAGAATCAACAGGAATTTGCTGCTGATTGAATATTCTCTCTTTTTTCATCCCTGTATTCAAAGAAGATTCTGAGATTTCAGATCAGTACCTTGAAGAATGTCAATATTCACCATCAAAAATAGCTATTTGGAGAAGGATAGGTTTAGGAAGAAAGAATTCCATTTTTTTACATGGTAAATTGAGTTGGTGTTGGTGCAGATATCTCAGTAAAGTGCAGCAGATAGGTGAGGATGTTGGATTGGAGTTAAGGGGGAAAATCAGCTCTTTATGTGTGTATACATGGATATATACACGTATATATTTAGGAGTCATCCACATAGTGTGGAACCCAAGGTAGAGAAAATAGAGAACAGAATCTTGGGGAACAGCCTTCTTTAAAGAACAGGAATAGCTGATTAATCAGCAGCCACTACTGAGGAGAAGACAGACAGGTAGGATGAGAGGACATTGCCCTGGGAGCCATGGGAAGAGAGAATATCTGACAAAGAGTGTTGAAAGCCCCCAAAATGCAAGGAGGTTAAAGATGAAGAAAAGGCCATTGGAGTGCTCCATTTTGAAATGATTGAAAACCTTTAAGAGAGCAGTGCCTGTAGAATAGTGGTGGTGGAAACTCCATTTCAAGGGCCTGAAGAGTGAGTGGATGATGAGAAGTAATAGGCAGTGAGTACAGATGACTATTAGTGAAACGGATGAGCTAAAGGAGAATAGCTTGGGGGGGGTAATAGGGCCCAAAAGTGATTTTTTTAAGGACAGTATAAACCTGAACCTATTTGGGGGTTGAGGTTGAAGAGTGACGGTCATGGATCATTCCCCTTCATGACTGGTTGCGGCTAAAGAGCAGCCTTCGGGGACTGCCAACAACCTGGGAGAATGAGGTTCTTCCTCTGTAAGATGCTGGATGAATCAGATAACCCTCCATCATCTGTCTCTTCAGGGTGGCCATGGTGAGATTCTTCAACTCCCCCAATGTGCTTCAGGGTTTCCAGATGCATACACGCACTCTGCGTCTCTTCCCCCGACCCGTGGTAGCCTTCCAAGCTGGCTCTTTTCTAGCCTCACGCCCCCGACAGACCCCCTTTGCTGAGAAGTTGGCCAGGACCCAAGCTGTGGAGTACTTTGGTGAATGGATCCTCAACCCCACCAACTATGCTTTCCAGAGAATCCACAACAGTGAGTGCAGCTGCCCTTTCGCCGTGGCCCCTTCCCTGTTCTCTCTTTGCCCTGCTTGTGCCCTGCCTTGTTCTTTATTGTTTGCTACTTTCCTGTCTTGTCCTGTCCGCTGCCAACCCTTACGGTCACATCTTCTCTCTGGGCAGACATGTTCGATCCAGCCTTGATTGGCGACAAGCCCAAGTGGTACGCCCACCAGCTGCAGCCCATCTATTACCGTGTCTATGACAGTAACTCCCAGCTGGCCGAGGCCCTGAGCGTGCCGCCCGAACAGGACTCCGACTCTGACCCGACTGACGACAGGTGAGCAATGCCTGATGGGAAGCAAAGGCCAGTGTGCCATCATGGCCCGGTTGTTAGTTGCCTTCTCCTCTTCCTCTGAGGGTCAGGGGCCTGGCCCTGGGCCAGGGGGTCGCCCTTCTTTCCAGCCTCCATCCTGAGCTGTTAAAGTCCCTTTTCTGTACTTCACCAACAACTTTCTCTTGGGCTTCTCCCTCTTCACCTGGCAGTGGCAGTGACAGTGTGGATTATGATGACTCAAGCTCTTCCTACTCATCCCTTGGTGACTTTGTTAGTGAAATGATGAAATGTGATATCAACGGTGACACACCCAGTAAGTGCCGGAAAGCGGGCCAGCCCGGGGCAGGAGGTGGGGTTTCGGGTGGGGGGGTCTGTGCCCTCTGAGCCCTGGAATCTTTGCAGACGTGGATCCACTAACGCACGCAGCACTGGGTGACGCCAGCGAGGTGGCATTTGATGAGCTGCAGGGAAGCCAGGGAGATTTGGAGGAACCCGGCCCAGACAGCGAGAATTCCCAGGACAACCCCCAGCCCCGTTCCAGCTCCAGCACGACGGCCAGCAGCAGCCCCAGTACCATCATTCACGGAGCCAACGCTGTGCGTAGGGTGTGGAAGAGCTGAGGAGTGGCAGCTAGGGCTAGGATTTGGGCCCCTTCTTGTGGGACAGTACCCGGTTCCTTCCCCAGTATTAGGGACTGGGTCTCACTCATCCCCCTTCTCCCCGTATACTGTGTGTAAGTGTGGACTGCAGCGTAAAGGCTGCTCCTTCTAAGCTGCTTGTGAGTCTGTGACTGCAGCCCCGTTTCACAGATCTCTGGGGAAGAAAGGTCATTAGGGTGAGGATGTCAGACTTTTCCCTCTGGGTATTTCCCAACAAATCCCTGAGATTAGTTACCTGGCTGGGGCTGGCTAGATTCTTGGTCAGAGAATGCCAGAGGCCTTAGTCCGCCTCCACTGACCAGAACTTGTGTGCCGTGCACGACCCGCAGGAATCTGCTGATTTTACCGAGGTGGAGGACAAGACAGCAACGGGATTCTCCAACCCCCTCCGTGCTTTGCCTCCCAGTTTTGGCAAATTAAGCCTGGATAAGCGTGAGGCAGAGAGTGGGGCCCCCCCAGAGGGACTGGGGCGCAGGCGTGACTATGACAACCCATACTTTGAACCTCAGTATGGATTTCCCACTGAGGAAGATGAAGATGAAGATGAGCAGGAGGAGAGTTATACCCCAAGATTTCAACAAAACCTCAATGGCAGTAGGTAAGAGCTTTTCAAAGGGCCTCTTAGCAGCACCGGCCAGGGGAGGGAGGAGAACCAGAAAGGCCCATCAGTTGGAAGGTTCTCACGGTTCTGCTGTTCTCCTGGCATAGGGGTTTGGAGTCAGTTGGGGGGTGTGGTCTTAGCAACGTAGCTGGGGTCTGTACTTCTCCAAAGGTGAGGTACCTTGGCCTGGACCTGACAAGTGCCACTATGCGTTTCCAAGGGCTCAAAAGCTGCTGCGGCCCAATAGCCTAAAGCTGGCGAGCGATTCAGATGCAGAGTCGGACTCTCGGGCAAGTTCTCCCAACTCCACCGTCTCCAACAACAGCAGCAGTGAGGGCTTCGGGGGCATCATGTCTTTTGCCAGTAAGTGCCACGGGTTCTGTGGGTTGTTGTTTTTTATATATATAAATGTATGTGTCTTTTGTAGAGTTACTTAATCAATATTGATTGAATTAGATTAAATTGAATCCCTCGTCTGTGCCATCCCTTACATCTATGATTGGGCCATAATTGAGGCAGAAGTTAGGAAAAGCTCTTCTGTGGAGTCTGGGTGACGCTCTCAGGCCACAGGGAGATTTTGGTCACAGATCATTGCCAGACTCACGTTGTTCTAAGGAAGGGGGAGGTAAGTGGAGCTATCAGAAGACTGCCTGTGTATGTTTGGCATACAGGCAGCCCTTAAATTCTTTTTTGCTCCTTCATTTATTTGTTTATTCAGATCTTTGGTGTTCACTGGAAGCAAAATAGTTGCATTTTTCCTAAGATAGATCTTCAAAGGAGACATCTCTGCGCCATATCTGTCAGTTTCTTTTGCTAGATTCAGGTGCCTCAGCCAAGCTGGATTGGGGTTTAAACTCACTTCTTTTTCTTTGGAAAATTTCATCTTATGTCTTGTTTTTTCATCACATACATTTCTGAATGTATTCCTCTTCCCTCTACCTCATTTTCTACCCAGCAAGCCAGTCCTTGTTAACAAAGGTTAAAAAAGAAAGGGATAAAAGCGGTTCACCAAAAAACTTCAGCCCATCTACCACGTATGACAGGGTAGCATTCCATATACAGAGTCCCCACTTCTGCAGGGAAGGGAAGAAGGAGCATTTTCTCTTTTCTCTGAACCAAGCTAGTTATAATTGCACAACGTTTGGTTCTTTGTGTTTATTGCTTTTCTGGTTCTGTCTCCTCATTCCTGTGCCAAATCTCTGTGCTCCTGCACTTTGCTGATTGTTTATCTCTGCCATTCTCATGGTGCACTGATATCCTCCCACATTCACTGGGCTCTGTTTGACCATTTCCTAATTGGTGGCAGCTACTTTGTTTCTAGTCCACCATGGCTACCAGAAATACATGGGACCTTTTTTCCTGTCTTTGACCTCTATGGCATATATTTCCTAGCAGCAGAATCTCCAGGTCAAAGGGTAGAGATATTTTACTTTAGAAGCTGAATTTCATTCTTTTCCAGAAGGATTGAAGTGAATCTCCATCAATACTGCTCTACCAATAATGAGACAGGATGTCTGCTTTCCTGCAGCCCCTCTGACGCCGACTCTTTCAGTTCTGGGTTATCCCAGCTGATTTGCTGAACCTAAAGTGAAAAGTTGGAGTTTTTTTGATTTTCATTTCTCTTATTATTAGTGGTTTGGAGCTTGTGCTATGAAATGTTTATTTCCTTACCCCTCCTTTCATATGGTGGGTCATAGAGGGCAGTTTTTATTTGGAAAACTGTTTACACTTACTCTTTTGATCAATTAGAAAAACGTCCAACCCTTTCTTTGCTTAGTGAAGAAGTTTTTTATGATTTTAGAAGGTGTATATGGGCCCATGTTTGGAATATAGAGAAGAGAGTTATGAGGGAGTAATGTAGCTTAATGGTTGGTAGAGATTTAGAAAGGAAACCCAAGCAACAAGTACTGTTGTGAGATCAATCAGGCACCAGGACAGTCCTTCATCTAGAATCATTGCCATTCTAATTGCCTTTCATATGGCCTATTGGCTATATGGGAAGATTTCATTGGTCATTTTTGGTCAAGCTGATAAACAGGAGCAGAAAAGTATGACCCAAATAGAACTTCCATTTTGCCTGCCTCTAGATTTGACCTTGTTTAGGTTACATAAGAAACACTGGGGCAGATAATAGGTGGTGCAATGGGTAGAGTACCAGACCTGGAGTCAGGAGGATTCATCTTCCTGAGTTCAAATCCAGCCTCAGACACTTACTTGCTATGTGACCTGGATAAGTCACTTCCCCCGTTTGCCTCAGTTCCTCATCTGTACAATGAGCTAGAGAAGGAATGGCCAACCACCCCAGTATCTTTGCCAAATAAAACTCCAAATGGGATCACAAAGAGTTGTATGTGACCGAAACAACTGAACAGTAGCAACCATAGACAGTAATAAGTAAGACGAACTGGACTTTGAAGGGCCAGGCTGTATTGAAGAAGGACGTGGGGCTGATTCAAAAAATGGCCGTCGTGATGTGGGAAAGAATGGTTTAACGCATTCTAAACTTTGAAAAGATACTGCCATGCCTCTGATCTTCATGACCCCTTGCTCTAACCTTCTTCCTTGTAGGTAGCCTCTACCGGAATCACAGCACCAGCTTCAGCCTGTCAAACCTGGCGCTGCCCACCAAAGGGGCCAGAGACAAAACAACCCCCTTCCCTAGTCTCAAAGGTAACCACAGTTAATGTATGTGACCAATTAGAGTGCTTGAGCAATGATGGTGGGGGCGGGGAGGGGTCCAGGTGCTGGATAGAGGCCTGTGTATCCTGGGCCATTTTGTCTGGCTCCACACATAAATCTTGCATCTTCCTCTGCTCGGCACAAGCTGTAGTCTATTGAGGGTTGTCAGGTGGATGTGGCTCTTAGCTCAAGGTGAGCTAAGGCTATCTTCCTTAGAACTGTAGCATTATGGGTATGGAGGACTCCTGCTCTGGGGTGTTCCTGCTGCCATAAGTAACCCCAGCATTTATTTAGCACAGGGCCTGGCTCATCAGAAGCACCCCTGGTGAGGTAGAGAAAGGTGTTAGAGTAGGAATCAGGAAAACCTGAGTTTATTCCTGCCTCAGCCACTGGCTCTGTGATCTTGTACAAGTCACTTACTCTCTCTCAGCTTCAGTTTAATCTGTAAAATGGTTATAATAGTACCTGCCTCATGTGGTGGTCATGAGGATATTACATTGCTGTAAAGTGCTGCTCTTATTGTCATTGTTATCATCATCATCTGAATGAGAGATGGGCCAGTTTGCCATATTTCACGTTCACAGTTCCAAAGGAGCTGGCTCAGGAGAGTAGTGGCTGCTGAGAAGGTCAGGAAGCCTGTTGGTTTGGCTTCTTGCCATTTCAGAGCTGGCCAAAGCCCAGTAGTTGGTTTGCTTCTGCTTGAAGTTCTGATGGTTAGTAAATAGCAGTGGTAACTAACAAAGGGTCTCCGGGATTCAGTCAGATCGGCGTTTTCCTGGATATTGGGCCCGGAATACTAGGATTAGGTCAGATTGAGAAGGGACGTGTCCCTGAACTGAACTTTTGTCACCATAAGTCCCATAAGGGAAACTGGAAAAAGTGGTTTGTCCAGCTAGTTGGTGTTTCTGGGAGCTGGGCAATGCCGTCGCAGTGTGGACATCCACAGCTGGACGTAGTGGGGGAGGAGAAGGAGAATTCACGTTCCTGGCCTGCCATTTCACCCATTCGAAGGAAACAGCAATGAATGCATGGCCACGCTCACTCTCATCCGCTTCGCTTCTCCCCACCCCTTCTCCCCTGCCAGGGTGTCTGTTCGAGATGAGGATCGCCGGGGGGTTCCATGCCCGTCGGCAGTCTCTCCTCCTTCCAGCATGTGGCTCTGGGGCAACTGGAGCTGCCGGCCTCCCTGCACTGTTGTCCCGATTAGTGCTGGCTTTGAGCCTTTGCTCAACCAGCTTTGGGCCCTGCAGGGGAGGCCACCAAAGGCGGCAGCCCCCAGAAGTGGGGCTCGAGGGCCGAGTGCTGGGTGCGTGGCATCTCCTGGCTCCAGCTCCATCGAGGGGTGTAGGGGGTGGAGAATCGCGGTGCACCTACTAATTGTGTTTTTATGTCCCAGTATTTGGGCTAAATACTCTAATGGAGATTGTTACTGAAGCCGGCCCCGGGAGCGGAGAAGGTGGGTTTTGCCTGTGAGCTCTGCATGACCTTCTTTCCTGAGCATCTTCTGTGCCTGCCTGGGGGCCATCTTACCTGTGGGGCAAGCAGCCTCAAATGGGCCACCTGCCTCGCCCCGTCCCCCATGATGCCTCTCGCTTGCCCGCAGCGTGCTACCGGTGCCGGGGACATGCATGTGGAGTGGCCTGGTCTCCGTTCCCACCTCCTCCACGCTCCCTTGGCTGGTTTCTGCCTCTGTGTGGCGCCTTGTTAGGAGGGGTGTGGGCCGTGGCTCCTCCGGGCAACGTGGCCCAGCGCCGAGCCTGGAGAGTGAGCGGCCTGCTTCTGCTTTCCTGGCTGCAGGGAGCCGGCGAGCCTTGGTGGACCAGAAGTCCTCGGTCATCAGGCACAGCCCCACAGTGAAGAGAGAGTCTCCCTCCCCTCAGGGACGAGCCAGCAATTCCAGGTAACGCATGGCCAGACGGCTGAGTCAGCAGAGGGGGCCCGAAGGGCGTCCATGAGGGAGGGGGAAGGAAGAGGACCAAGGGAGAGGGGGCAATGGGGGAGCCTCAGGACCCTCAGTGCCCCCCAGGCGGGGTGGACCTAGCTTGTGCTCCTCACCAGTGATGGGTGGGCGGGCTTGGGCCAGGGGCTGCCCCTCTACAATGGCTTGTGGCCCCACAGTGAGAACCAGCAGTTCCTGAAGGAGGTGGTGCACAGTGTTCTGGATGGCCAGGGAGTGGGCTGGCTGAGCGTGAAGAAGGTGAGGAGGCTGCTGGAGAGCGAGCAGCTCCGAGGCTTTGTCCTGAGCAAGCTGAACCGCCTGGCACCCCCCGAGGATGGAGCCCCCCAGGAGACGATCCCCGATGTGGTCAGTGAGCTCTGGGGCTGGGCAGCAGGGGTGGGCCCTAGGAAGCTGGGCCGAGGAGCGGGGCTGAGGGAGTGGGACCGAGGGAGCAGGGCCAAGGGAGCCAGGCCGAGGGAGCGAGGCAGGCCTGAGGGAGTGGGGCAAGCCCTAGTCCCTGCCCTTGTCCTCTCAGGAGATAAGCCGCAAGGTCTACAAGGGGATGCTGGACCTTCTCAAGTGCATGGTGCTGAGCCTGGAGCAGTCGTACGCCAACGCCGGCCTGGGCGGCATGGCCAGCACCTTTGGCCTTCTGGAGATTGCCCAGACCCATTACTACAGCAAAGGTAAGGCCGACGGCCATCCCTGGCTCGTCCCTCTGGGACTCTGACGGTTGCCCCTTCGTCAGCTCGGTCCCCTTCATTCCCTGGGGCCCGGTCGAGTTGTCTGCAGTTTGGCTGTGCATTGGCATCGGTGTGTGCTACCTCTTAGTCCATGAGCTCCCTGGGGGCAGGGGCAGACACCGTCGGAGCTTCAGAGGTGTTGGGGTCCGGGCCGGTGTGATTTCATTGAGACAGGTCACCGTGTTCTAGGGCATCTTTGCGGCTTGAAGTCTTAGTGTCTGGGACCCTTGAGGAAGTTAAGTGACTTGATGGAGGCCACTCAGCCTAGATGATGAGAAGCAGGACTTGAGGCAGGCCAGCCTCCTAGACTGTTTTAGGAGTAGACAATTCACAGCCATGAGAAGCTCTTGGAGCCTGCTTCCTGTGTTCCTGGCTCAGCCTCCATCACCATGGCCCTTCATCTTGCGTGGTCTCCAGATCTTGATTCGTTCTTCCTACTTCTCTGGCCACTCACCTTGGTATTCTTTTCCTCAGAGCCCGACAAACGGAAGAGAAGTCCCACAGATAGTGTGAACACACCGGTTGGCAAGGATGCAGGCCTGGCTGGGAGAGGTGACCCAAAGGCCATGGCACAGCTGAGGGTTCCCCAGTTGGGACCACGGGCACCAAGTGCTACGGGAAAGGGCCCCAAGGAGCTGGACACAAGAAGCCTAAAGGAAGAGAATTTTGTGGCTTCCATTGGTGGGTATTGCTGTGCTTGACGTGGCGGACCGGTGCCAGCTTCGGAATCTTCCATCCTTGTCTTTCCCATACTTTGCTTCTAAGAGAGGAGGCTCTCTGTCCCTTCATCCTTTATTCAGTCCCTTGTCACCCCTTGACTCTGCCTACACAGTGGGTGGGACCTCTCTCGAGGCTTGGAGGGAAGGAGGCTCCATTTTGGAATCTGTGCTGCCCTTCTGACTTCCTTGATTCATTAGCATCTGGAGTTTCTTTTCTGTATAGTTAAGAGGCCCCGTGGGCCCTGGGAGGCTGTGAGGTGCTGGTAGATGTGTCCCAAGTCAAAAAGGTAGTCTGGACCTCTGTAGCCTTGTTGTTCCCTATCCTTCCTATCCACTTCCAGGTCACAGTGCTGACTTGCATGGCGCCTGTCCAACAACCCTCACCCTCCTCTTCATCTTTGGGATCTTTGTCTCAGGAGTGTAGCAATCTGAGCTATAAATCTGTCTATAAATATTTTGGCCTTGGCCTTGGCTAAGAGCTTGATGGACTGCGATTTCTGCAGTCCCCAGTAGAGAAGGAGAGCAAACCTTCAGCAATAGAGGGGGGAGCTCTCTGTGTACTACCCCCAAACTACTGACCTTGAGCTGCCAAGGCCCTGGCGTGCTCTTACCTCAGCCCTGGTTCCCTGAACAATACACTTCATTCTGTCCACTACTTGTCACAACCCTCGGTGATTGCTGCTATATCACTAGAGGGTGGTTATGGATAAAACCCAGGTCCACCTGGCCTTGCCCAGTGGGAGCAAAGCCCTGCCAGCTCAAAGAGAGGCCCCTCTCACCTGATGTCTCCTAAGGGAAGACTTCCCAATTCGTGAGATCAAAACTCTCTTCTTTAGCTCTATAAAATGCTATTTGGTAATTCTCTTCTGTCCCCTCTGACATTTGCCAGAAGGGAGGGGGCAAGCTTAGCTTCCATCAGACCTCCAGACAATCTGGAGTGCTCAGTGGATGGCTCGAGCTAAGCTGTGAGTCCAGCTGACTAGCCCAGGCACGAGAACTAGCTCTGAGGCTTCTGGAGGGGGGAAGGCAGACTTTGAGGGGGAAGAGTTCTTTTGCCAGCTGCTGGGGGATAGGTCACTAGCTAAATAAATAGGCTTCCATCCATCCCAAAGCCATCAGTGAGCTAATCATGTCTGCATTCAAGCTCTTTCATTGCTTGAAAATCTTTCATTGCTTGTTTGTTGCCCAAAGCGGCAGCTTCCTCCAGCGTGAGTCTTTAAAAATTACCTTGTCCAAAAAGGGCAATTTCGTGTCCTTTTGACCCAAGACAAGGCCCCGACTGCCCCGATGGCATAGGAAGTTTGGTGCCCTCCATTCTTTTTGTCTGTAGAGAGGCGTTGGGACTCTCCAGTTGGAGTGCTGGAGCCTGGCCTGGACCTCCTTCCTGGGGTGGGGTGGGTTTCCATTCCGCCTATCTGACCAGCCTCTGACTCTCTCTGTCTTTCTCTCCTGCTTGCATTGCATCTGGGGTAGAGTTGTGGAACAAGCACCAGGAAGTGAAAAAACAAAAAGCTTTGGACAAACAGAGTAAGGAACAAACGCCCCCTCCCTGCCCCATAGTTCCCCATACCTGCCAACTCCCCAGGCCCAGCTGGAGCAGGCTTACTGCGGCACCCCTACCCAAATTTGCTCTGGGGGATATTTGGAATAAGTGTGAGCAGGTAGGTGGTATGTGGATTTACAGACCCCTTCTCCCCCTCATAGCTAGCGTTCCCATTGAGTAAATCCAGGGAACCTGGTTCTCTGTGCCATCACAGTTGGTGGGGAGAATGCTTGCTTGTCTGAATCCCTTGTTGGAGGAGATCTCCCTCACCTACAAGAAGGCTTCTGGGCACAGTTGGCAGAGATGGGTGCTGCCCCTCCTGTGTTGAGTCTGTAGCTGCACCTCCCTCCCTGGTGCCTTGCCTAAGGGTGCTTTCTTGCTTTCTGTCATTCTGTCCTTCTGCCATCCCATTGTGGGGGTGTGGGGGAAGAGGAAGTGTGGGAGGCCTTTGCCTTAGAGCTGGAGACTTTGAGGAGGCAGAGCAATGTCCAGTGAAACAACTGCTATTTCCTCATCTCATGGGGCATTGCCTTCTCAAGCCCTTTTAGACACTGACTTGGGAGCCACTGTGTGACCCATCAATTTGCCTCAGGCACCAGTGGAGTTCAAGCTGTGAGTGCAGTGGTGTGCGGTTTAGACTTTTGTTTGTGGGCCTTTTTGTGTCTGGGGCTGGCCTACCAAGGGTTGCCTAGCACAAGCTGAGGGTTACAGAGCCCCTTGGAACCAGGTTGGATGCTTCTCAGTTGACTTGTGAGGAATCTGGGGGCCTGTTAATCCAGTGGGATACGAGGAAAGCAGTCCATGGAAAGGTGATTGGGACTTTGCCGAACAGTTCTGAAACCAAACTGTTCTGTTGTCTCTGTCCCCTCACCATCCTGTCCCTGTTCCCATGAGCCATGCAGCCTGGTAACCAGATGATCTTTTCCCTCTCCTCAGGGCCTGAAGGAATTAAACCTGTCTTTGACCTTGGTGAGACAGATGAGAAAAAGTCCCAGATCAGCGCAGACAGTGGAGTGAGCCTGCTGTCCGGCTCGCAGGTTTGTGCCAACAAACTATTGTTGGGGGCTGGAGCTAAGTTGCCATCTCAGCCCTGGTCTGTGATCTCTCCTGAGAGGGAGAGCACAGAAGTGGGAGAAAGGGGAACTTCTTAAGGAGACTGCAGCTAGAACAAGTAACCCGTCTTACTCTCTCTAATTTCAGAGAAGTGACCTGGAATCTACCATTAGCGCAGGCCCAGCACTTATGAGCCGAAGCACAAGCCAGGATTCTGAAGTTAGCACTGTGGTAGGGGAACACCACACTGGCATGTTGGGTGTAGGGAATAGAGAAAGGCTTAGAGACTCACCCTGGTTTCAGTTCCACAGGGTTCCTACTCTGGTCCTGCCTGTTCATGGAAAGGTCTGTCTGAATTGGGACCAGACCTCGAGACGCCCACACTGACAGTTTTGTAAATAACAAAGTACTTCTTGGGAGCCCCTGACACTTCTGGGGTGACTACTACCTAGAGTTTCAGCAACTTAGAAATTCTTGGTTCCTTGTTAGAGAATTTCTTGGCCTGGGGGAGCCGCCCTTACTGCCCATTTCCTCCCCCAGGTGAGTAACAGTTCTGGAGAAACGTTGGGAGCAGACAGTGATCTGAGCAGCAATGCAGGTGATGGACCGGGTGGTGATGGCAGTGCCCACTTGGCAGGACTTCGTGGCACTGTGTCTGACAGCGAAATTGAGACCAATTCTGCCTCAGGAGCCATCTTTGTAAGCTTTATTTTCTGCCCAGAGAAGGCCATTTCTCTTGTCCAGACAGAGACAGGGCTATGGATATCCTTGATATGATTAAGAGGTGATCTTAATGTGGATTTCCTTTAGGCTTTTTTCTTCCTCACAGAACCATA
>JAJPUD010009217.1:0-69158 GCA_023553655.1 Myrmecobius fasciatus | reverse complement strand
ATCCTATCCTATCCTATCCTATCCTATCCTATCCTATCCTATCCTATTCTGTCCTATCCTATCCTACCCTGTCCTATCTTGTCCTGTCCTATCCTCTAGGATATCCTCTTTGGAGTGTCAGAGAAGGGAAGGAGAATATATAGGAGAAATTGTAAAGGTGAAATTGACAGGTGTGATCTGGAAGATGAACAAGCAAAGTAATGGTCAGATAAATAGAAAGTGGAACTTTCAGAAGAACTAGAGAGAAGGAAGTATCAAGGAGGAGATCAAGATGACCAACAGTGTGAAAGCCTGCAGAGAAATTAAAAGAGAATGAGAAAAGATCATTGGATTTGACAACTAAGAGATCATTAGTAATAGTCTTTGGGGACAGTAGTTTCAGTGGAATGATAAGATTAGAGGCTAGATTCTAAGGGATTAAGAAGAAAGTGAGAGGAGAAAAATGAAAACATCTATTGGAGATAACCTTTTCTAGGAGTTTAGCTACAAAGTGTGAAAATACAATCAATACTCAATTTTACTCCTTTAACTTCTGTGACTTCAAGCATTGGGTGATTTTATTAATAACCTCATTTTTACTTTTGTGTTGACAACAGCATATATACATGGCTATGTGCAGTAGAGAGAAGCATGATGTGCAAGCTGGCAAAGTGACCAGTAACCTGCAAGTCTCTTCATTAGTTTTATTCACTCTACTTCTGTAAAGAGCTCCTTTCATATTCACTGCATATTTTCAGTGTTTGCCTTTAAAGCTCAGGTTTTATGGTGGAATTATACCTCACCCAAGCATAATGCAAGTCCTTTGGTCTCTAAGCCTAACCTTCAAAGTCACTGATGTGGCTTAGTGAGAAAATAAAATTGCTACATAAACTTTGTGTCATAATGTTTGCAGCTGCTGTAGGCTGGGGGACTCTTAAGGAGCTCAAAACACTGCCTAAAGCAAACGTTGCTGATGGATTATTTCAGGCTAGTGAGTCCTTCACAAACTTCAGTGCCATACCAGGGTATGGCCATGAAGGATTGAGTGTTAGAGGTGATGATAAGACCCTGCTAGGTATGGTGTTTTTCAACAATAGTAACTGAAGTCCCAGCAGCTTCTCCCTTAGTTTTCAGAGGGTAACCAAAGTAGAGAGGCTTATAATAGTGTTGTTGTTTGTCCTTCATTCTCAAAGAGGACCATATCATCAGGAAGGTGATGTCATGACTTGCAAGTGAATTGGATTTAAATGAGGGCTGTGCAATGTCACCAATCTCACTCTCTCCTCTAGAGACATCTGGGTCAAATGACAAGATATAGATCAGCACAACTGGAGATGACATTGGATGTAGTACAATGGTCTCATACCACCATCTGACACAGTAGAAGGTAATTAGGTTAAAAAAAGTTTTAGTTTTAAGAATTTTATTTGCCATGCAGTAATCATGATACCATAGATTTCATGTGTATTGGAAAGTGAATATCTGAAATGAAATTTTTAAAGTAAATTTTAGCACAAAAAGTCACAAAATTCTGGGATATAGAATAAAATATAGAATAGAGAGAAAAATGTTTTACATATTACCAATTTTATTTTGTGTTCATTTTGTAGATTGTTTTATTGTTACTGTGTTATGAAATATGCATATTATCAGAATTATTTTTGTTAAAAAGAATTGTATGTAGAAAAGTACACTTTCAACAATTTCTAGTGAAACATTACAGTTTTTGATGGTTATAGGAACTTAACTCTTTATTTCTTATGGTTCAATGGATCAGCATTTACATTTTTGGCTTTCAAGCTATTTTCTAGGACTTTTATTCCCATGAAAGTTGAAGATTAATATACATATATATGCATATGCATATATATGATGGAAGGATCAAGTGAGGGTTTCTTTGAGAATAGGGGAGACACAGGCATGTTTGTAAGCAGTAGGAAATGAATCTGTAGAGAAAATTGAAAATATATAAAAGAATGAGAATGAGAGAGAGGACAATCTACTGGAGATGGGACAGAATGAAATCACTTGAACTAGTAGAGGAATAAAGCTAATTCATCATGATAGACCTGACTAAAAGAGGACATAGTATCAGAAGGCACCATAATGCTGAGATGAGGCTCTATAGTCTCAATTTTTTCCTGCAAAATATGGGGAAAGGTTTTCAGCTGCCATGCATTCCTCCAACACCACCCTAATCACACCTATAAGAAAACCAAAAGTAGTTGGATTCTGGGAATCACTAATATACTCTTTTCTTACCTTGTCCCCTAATCTATTCTTATTCCTACTTCAGCCTTCTGAGAGTGAAAGATTCATCAGAGCTGAAATGATCCTTATGTACTGAGAGAATTGCTCCCTTTGGAAAATTTGAAAATCTCCGCTTCCTTCCCTCATTCCTTGTCTCCCCACCAAATTACTTGTATTTTTTGTTGTCCCTAATTTTTTTTTCTAGAGTCTTAAGTAGCACCATTTCCTGCTACTGATTCCCGAGTAGATTCCTCAGGTGAGAAGAGGAGCCAAATGTTTTTTTTTTTTGTTGTTGTTGTTGTTTGTTTTTGTTTTGTTTTGTTTTGTTTTTTGATTGTGTGCCTTGTGCCTTCCATTTCCTGCTGGGCAGTGTGTCCCCTGAGGAAAGGTGTCTAAGGGCCAAACCAGGTGTCTTCCATCTGCCCCAAAGCAACAACTTCCATCTGTGCCAGAACAAAGCAACTTTCACTTCCTGCTGCCAGCTCCATCTCCTTACAGGGATGTGAAGAACTCCAGTACAAAAAACACCTAACTCTTTGATCTCATGCATTTCCTTTCCTGCTGCACCTGTCCCCTGAGAGAAGAGAAAGTGCATAGTTGGTGGGTAATGGGACTTCTTTCTCTTGCTGGACAGGTTTGACTTTAATCTCTTGCTGTGCCTTTTTCCTGCCTAATCTCTACTCTTTGGAAGGAAAAGGAATACTGAAGCATGGACTTAATTTGGATCACTTGACTTTGTGCATCCTGTCTCATAGTTCACTTGCCTCCAGCCTGATCATCTCTCTCTGTTGGGAAGAGGAGTGGCGTCCTCCATTCAGTGATGAGTATTCTCATAGCTCATCATACCCTTCACACCTCAGTGATTCTGAATCCATTTAGATTATCATCCAAATCCCATTCCCAACTCTACTATCTGATTTCTTATTTCCATCCTCCTCAACAAATTTAAACCAAACACCACTCGGCCCCTCCCCTGCCCTGTAGAATATGTTTCCCATAGACCATAAGCTTGCATTCATCCTAAATCTTATCCTCCCCCCCCACTCCTTCCATCTAGTAGCTAATACTGAAACTGGGCTTCCTAAATGATATGACCTTCCTGAATATCCTTTCTCATATTGGCTGCACCTTCAATCATTTTTCTCAGCTCAGTGATGGGGAGGGAGTTGGACTATTCCTTGCTCCCTATTGCTACTCCTACCTTCATCAATCAGCAACCTGTTTTCCTTTGAAGTTCGCGTTATTCATATCTACCACCTAATCAAAATCCTGGGAGCTATTGTCTATAGACCCCTAGATCATTCCCTTTGCTTGGGCAATGAATTTGATACATGGCTCACAATTTTTCTCTCCTCCCCAGATCCTGCCCTTATAAGATTTCAACAGACATTTTGATTCTCCACCAAATGCTCTAATCACTCATTTCTTCAACCTACTCATTTCACATGAACTACTCCTGTGTCTTAATTCAGCCACACACAAAGGTAGTCATATCCTTGATCTTGTCTTTACCCACAAATGTACTACCTCCATGTTAGTAATTCTGAAAAACCCCATATTTGACTATAACCTATTAACTTTTTATCTTTCCTCCTGCCTTTTCTTACAGAATTCTCTCCATCTGCACTGTGACTTTCAATCCCTTGATACCTCAGTTCTCTTACAGGTCATCTCATCCGAATTAATAATTCTCTCCCTTTTTTCTCCAACTTGACCTCTTCATGAATAAATTTAATTCTACACTGTCTTACTCTCTTGAATCCCTAGCCTCTTATCATATTGCTGATTATGCTCTTCCAAGCTTCAGCTTCGTATCATTTTTATCATTCATTGTCCTTCATTCCTATGTATGTTCTGTTGAATGAAGGTAGAGATACTCTTCCTACTGAATCCATTAAAATTTACATTACACAACCTCAACTGGGTCCTCACATGTGCTAGGTAATCCTACTATACCTCCCTTGTCAACTCACTATCTCACTTTCCACAGAAACTATTATAATCTTTTTAATCTCTCCTCAATTTTTCCATGACTTCCCATCCCTTCACTTTCTCTGCTGTGAACCTTGCTTCATATTTTACAGAAAATAATTTAGGGCATTTGCCATGAATTGCCTCTTTTCGATTACTTACCTCTTATCACTCAGATACCTTTTACCATTCTCTCCTCCTTTATCCTTATCTCACATGATGAAGTAGAAGTGGCCTCATTCTTTCCCAAGGATAAACCCTCTACTTTTTCAAGAGATTACATTCTGTCATGTCTCCTCCAATAAGTTGACCCTTCTGTTATTCCATCCCTTTCACTTATTATAAGTCTGTCCTTATAAATTGTATCATTTCCCACTATCTAAAAAACATGCCTATGTTCCCCCATAACACCCTCAAAAAATCTCACTTTGATTCTTCCATCCCCACTACCCTTTTATATATCTTTTGCTCTTTATAGCTAAACTCCTCAAAAAAGATGTGTTAGGTACCTTTACTTTCTTTCCTCATTCTCATCTTAAACCTTTACATAAGCTAACTTTGACCACTTGAAACTGCTCTCTCCATACTTATTAATAGTCTTTTAGTTGCTAAATCCAATGGCCTTTTCTCAATTCTCATTCTCCTTGACCTTTCCTCCACCTTTGGCATTAGGGATTACTCCATCCTCCTTGATAGTCTCTTTTCTCTAGATTATTGGGTCACCACTGTCTCCTGATTCTTCTTATATCTTTCTGACTACTTCTTTTCAATATTCTTTGCTGTACTCTCATTGAGATCTTGCTTTCTAATCACAATTACCTCTCAATATCCCATCCTGGGAATGTTTCTTTCTTTGTACAACTTCACTTGGTGATCTCATCAACTCTCATGGATTTAAATTACCATCTCTATGCTTATGATTCTCAAATCTATCTTTCCTCCCCAATCTCTCTACTGTTCTCTAATCTCACATCTCTAATTGCCTTTCAGATATCTTAAACTGGATGTTCAGTAGACATCTTAAACAAAACATACATAAAAGAGAATTCAATCTCTTTCCCCCAAAGCTGTCTCTGACTCTGCTATCCCTAATGTTGTAAAAAAGGGCCACACCATACTCCCTGTTCTTCAGGCTTACAATCTAGGTGTCATCTTGGATTTATTACTTTCTACATTTCCACCAATATTCATAAAGCTTGCTGATTTTATCTTTGCAACATTTCTTGTATATACACCCTTCTCTCTTCTGACATTGCCATTGTTCTAGTGCAGGTCTTTAGCACCTCATAACTAGAATATTGCATGATTGTTGTCTGTTGGTGTGTCTGCCATTTAGCCACCAAAGTGACTTTTCTAAAATCAGGTCTGATCATGTATTCCTTCTCTGCAGTAAATTCCAGTGGCTTCCTATTGCCTCCAGGATCAAACAAAATGTTTTGTTTGATTTTCAAAGCCTTCCATAACTTAATGCCCTCCTATCTTTTCAGTCTTCTTATATCTTACTTCCTACCTTGTATCCTTTGGTCCAATGACACTGGACTCTTAATTATTCCATGAACTCTCTTGACTGAGCATTTTCTCTGATTCTCCCCCATGACAAGAATGCTTTCTCTCCTCAACTCCAGCTCCTATTTTCCCTGACTTTTTAATGTATTCACTCCTGTCTCTAAGTGTATATATATATATATATATATATATATATATATATACACACACACACACATACACATGTATATGTATGTATCTCAACATTTTTATAACAAAAAAATGTATGACTATTTGTGATAGGGGTATTATCTGCCACATAGGCTCAGCTAGTTTTTTCTTGAAAGTACCCTTGAGACTTAATTCATTCAGGACACTATCTCTTGGGTGACTGACATAATTTCTTGGTGATCTAATTACAAAAAAAAAATGGTCCATGAAGAAGAAGGCGTTGTATTCCTCCTATAGGTTTTTAACCAACGTAATAGCATGGCAGACACTGAGACAAAGAAACTGGGTCCAAATGAATCAATATTCTGAACTTACTGAATATCCTTTCCCTGTTAGAGCTAAGTACATTTCCCTTTGTTAATTGTTAGATTGTGTTTAAATGTCTCATTCCACTGGGATTCCAAGCCTGAAGCATTAGACTAGTTTGAATCACATCTGGTTTACATCATCAATTGTGGGAATAGTTGAATAAATGTATTATGTGAATGTAATGGACTATTATTGCAATGTAAGAAATAACAAATATGAATTATTCAGGGAAGCTTGGGAAACTTACATGAACTGATGTAGGTTGAAATAAGCAGAACCAGGAGAACAACTTATACAATCGCCATAATAAAGGAAAATAACCGTGAATGACTTCAGAACTTTGACTAGTGTATTGACAAATGATAAGTGAGTCCAAAGCTAGAAGCAGCTAGGGGGTGCAGCAAACACAGCATTTAATAACTGTGTGATCTTATTTGCCTTAGTTTCTTCATCTGAAAATGAGAATAGTAATATCACCCACATACAAGGGTTGTTATGAGTATCAAATGAAATAATAATTGCAAAGCACTTAGCACAGGGCCTGGCACATACATAGTAAGCACTAAATAACTGCTATTCTTATTATCATCATCATCAAATAAATAATTGCAATGTGCTTGCCACATAGTAAATACTATAGAAATGATAGCTATTATAAGTACTATTATCAAATGAAAGAATAATTCTAAAGCACTTAGCACAGTATTTGGCACATATATAGTAAGCAGTATATACATGTTAGTTGTTTATTTATTATTATTATTATTACACCAGCAGTGTCAATACACAATCCTAAAATTCTTAATTTCCCAAAAAGATTAAAATGTAAATGGGAAATGTTCAACAAAATAAATATTACACAACATAGTTAATTTGTGGGGTTTTTATTCATGATGGCAGCTGATAGGGATCTGTTTCTATTTGACTTTGACTCTACGGTTCTACAGTAAAGTATGTCTTTCTTCTCTAGGAAGACAGAGAAGATAGTCTACAGATGCAGAAAAAGGCATGCTTTTTGTCATGGATTAAACTGTGTTGGGGTTTTTTATTGATTACATTTCTTTGTTGCAAGGTAAGGATAAATGGAAGAGATAGAAAATCAGCATTGAAAAGTAAGATTGATTTAAAAATAAGAGCAGGTACCCTCATAAACAGACTAATCTTAGCATAAAGTGGAATATATGTATTCAAAGGATCCTTTTAAATTGGAAGGACTTAAGAGTTGCTGAAAATGACTAAAATGGAAATTGAAGGGGATATATTTCTACCATCTCTCACCTGTACTAAATCTGATAACATCTTAGAAAAACAAAGTCAGAAGTACAGCAATAAAGCAATGTGAGAATGAAGGCAGGCTGGTCAAAGTTTGGAAGCCACACTACTTTGCCAAACAAATTCTATTTTGAAGAATTAGTCAAGCTTTTAGAGCAGCATTTGATTCTTGGTGTTCTTTTTGTGTCATTAAAGTAAATTATTATGTAGTATATCCATCGACTGTTTTAATCTTTAAATAGTTTAATTTTTTTCTTTAACCATAGAAACAGAACATACGGTTAGTATCTAGCAACTTATGTCAGCTATGCACAAAAGCCAAAATTGGGGCAAGTTTTGACTTGCTTGTTTGCAATTTCTCTTTAAGAATCTAATACCCTATGAGGAGTTAGTTTCTCAGTATGGTGTGCCTCTGAATGGAAATATTCTCCAAAGTAATGACATCAAGATAAAACCAAGATAAAGAGCTGGCATCATTATGTTTGACAGAGCATATACAGTACTTATGCTGAAATTGAAATGATCATAACTAACCTCATGGAAAAATGCAAACACTCAAAGGTTGTATGAAAAGATACATAAATCAAATTTGCCAAGTAATTCTAATGCAGTATTTTGGACGTAAATTCCCTTGCAGAATACTCATCAGCCACATTCTCATCTAAATGCTTGTTTGATGGCAAGAGTGATGATGATTATTAAAGTATGAGATATTGGCAAAACTTCTTCATTTCTGCCAAAATATGAAAACCAAAACTTTAGGTCAAAAATGTTAAAAATAGTCTCTTTGGAGGAAGGTTTGGGGGAGGGAAAGGATGAAACTAATAGGTTTTATCTAAACCATCTGTTGGTGTGGAGGCATTGAAATGTGAAGTCACGTAGGAAAACCCTTAGAGACTTTTGATAACCATACATTAAAAAGAAAATAAAAAAGGGACAAAATACGGTATCTTTCTCTCCCCTCTCATTTATTTGGGTACTAACAGTAATCATCAAAATACATGCATGAATTAATTCACTTTCTTTCTGCCACAGACACTGGACTTGTGGGGCCATTACTTTGTGATTATAGTAGTTATGAGACTGCAAAACCAGAATCATTTCAGAAAGTTGATAAGTAATGTAGACTATAGGATTTTTTCTTTTGACAGCATTAGACTATGATTTCTTTAGGAGTAGGGACTATCTTTTGCCTTTCTTCATATCCTGAGTACTTATCATGGTGTCTAGGATATTTTGTTTTTATTTTACAGTTGTTTTTCAGAAATGTTCATCAAGTGACACATTGGGGTTTTCTTGGCAGAAATACTAGAATGGTTTGCCATTTCCTTCTTCAGCTCATTTTACAGATGAGAAAAATGAGACAAAGAGGGTTAAGTGATTTGCTCAAGGCCATGTAGCTTGTAAGTATCTGAGAGTAGTTTGAACTTAGGAAAATGAGTCTTGCTGCCTCTAGCCCAGTATTGTATTCACTGTGTCACCTCACTGCCCTTGGGGACTATACCTACACTATGTCTGTGACATGCTAGACATTTAATAAAATGCCTTTTGACTAATTGACACAACACACAGATACTTCAAAACTTAAAACAACCCCTAGGAACGAACAGTTGCAAAATCCTGTCACTTTTATTATGTTGGTCTCTTTAAACCACATTTTAAACCAGGTGTTAGAAAGTGGCCCGACTTAGTAAGTAGGAAAAGGTGCTTTGTAAGTGTATATATTTTGTAATATTGTCCGGAAACTGCAGTTTCTTTTAGATATGTCTTCCTTTCTGCTTGTCTGAAACTCTAGATGAGACCAGATTTAAGTTTCTGTGGTTCCTCTTGATAAAGCAAAACATTCCACCATGCCCCAGAGAGAAGACTCTATATAATGGTTCAAGACTTGATCAATGTTAGGAGATATTGGTTGTAAGAATATATCTATTGGTGACTAGTTATTGCTGCCTTTCAAGGCTGAAATTAGAATCAGGAAAATCTACATTCAAATTTGATCTCTAACAATAGTCTTGTGACTGTGGGCAAGTCATTTAAAGCCCATGAAACTCAGGGGCCTTCACTTATAAAAAGAGAAGATGATACCATTTGATATTTTTAGATTTTGGTTACCTATTAGATTTGTTGTGAGAATCAAGTGAGAAATGTGTCAAAATGCTTTGCAAACCTTAAAGTACTATGTAAATGCCATCTAGCATTATTATTTTTTTTGTTGTGATTGTTATTACACAATAAGACCTCAGCATCCTTTATCAAGTGCTTTAGGTCCCCAGAGGAACCTCTATTGGAATGTGATTGGAAAACTAAAGAGTGCAATATTTTGTTTCTGTCCTCCTTTATTGTTATCTTTGAATAGTAACAGAAGGGTACTTGAACAAATCTTTTGAATTCTTCACCTGATGCTTTCAGAAATCCTTTTTGTGACTTTGTAATATATACAATCCTGTCACTTCTCCACAACTCAGTTTACTCATCTGAATAATCATAAAATCACAGGGTAATGGGGGATGACCAGACCTCAGAGGGGTGCAGTGAAAACTCTGTAACATTTGTGAAGTACTTTGCTGAAAGGCATTATAAACATACAGCTGAGCTTTCTTCCACTTTCTCTCTGATTCCACTATTAAAATGGAAAAAAAAAGATAGAGACTTTTTGGAGTAAAAGGTGAAACATATCTATTTAAACTTGTGATTTCAAAACAAAATGAGAATATAATGTGAACCCTGAGATTAGAGCTACCCCTTGACCTGGGAGATGGGACTTTGCAAAGTATCAAAAGATATCCAGGTGACCAAGCTAAAGTTAGGCAGAGTTGTGTGGGAGACCACAAAAGTAGTATTGCCTTGACTGAAAAAAGGCAATAAATTTCCCGAGCACACTCTTTCTCCTTACCTCAACCTCCTAAAATCTATAGTTTTCTTCAAAGTTCACCTCATATCATATCATTTTCTATCTTAGGCTAACTTTTTTAAATTCCACCAGTTCCTACACTTTCTCTTTTCCTACAAATTACCTTACATTTACTCTGCATATATTTGGTAGCATTTATGAGTAAATGTTTCTTTCTATAAAATCTAAGCTCCTTGAGAGCAGGGACTATACCATTTTTTTCCTTTGTATATCTGGAGCTCAGCACAGAGCATGGCACATAGAAGATATAATTAAATAAATGCTTATTGTTTAAGGAAGTGCCTAATATTTCTTATGACAGATAAGATTTATAGACATATGCTTAATTTTTATACAGATTATTTGACTTAGGTATCAACATTACTAGGAATTATAGGAAGTAGGGGATTTGACAAGTATCTGTACAGTGGACTTTAGACCAGAGTCTTGGTGCTATTCTGAATAGTGAATCTCTTTATTTTTCAGATTGGGTCAGGTTAATGAGGACAATTTATCACCTGTTTTCATCTCTGGAATATGTCCAAGATTAAGGAAATAAAACTCTTTTGAACCTTCAGCATCAAGGAATAAATATAATAAACTTTGAACTCTCAACATCAAGGAATAAATATAGTAAGCTACCCTGCACTGCTGAAATGTCTTAACTTGATTTGGTATTGCTTCAAAAACCCTAATGATAACCATGAATTTATAAATAATAGTATTTGGGTTACTCTGACTTGGCTTTTGAAAAAAAAATCAGTGTCCATTCAGGGAATAAGAACTCTAAACTGACAAACTTCTTTGGATGAACACTTGTATTTTATGGATTGCCCACTATGCTCATTAGCCTCATGGCCCAGAACCTGCAAGCACTGTATGGATTAACAGTGTAACTGTTGCTTTGTTAAGATAGTTTGTATCTGTTCAGACAATTTCAGCTTGATGATAACTTGAAAAGATGAGAAAAAGCCAGTCACATTGGAAAAGCTAATTTGACCTTAAAATTCTTTAGAGGTAGATGTTTCACTACATGGGAATGTTATTCTTTCCCTTGCCTTTATTATTATGTTTTGATTGGAAGCAGCCAGTCTTATTCTGAGACAAAAATCTATTTGCCCCTTTTTGTGGACTTGAAACAACCACCCTCAAACAGAGCTTCCATTCTCCAGGTTTGCAGTGAATCTGAGTTCTACCCTCTTTCTCTACTGCATCTTCACTACAAAGGATCTCTAGATAAAAATTCAGTCCACTTTATAAGGAAGAAGGGCTCACTCCTGTATTTTGATCCAACTTTCAACTGTGTAGTCTTTATTCAACACTATGGCACACAAAGCATTTATATGGCCTGAGGAAATAAAACATTAATTTTGGACTTTGGACGACTCTCACATCTTTGATCACCATTTTTTAACCGTTTTCAAAACCTTCTGCCAGCAACAGTTGCAAACTGTGGCTTCTTTGTCTCCGTGAGGTGACTAACAGAAATACCAATCTCTATATGTGGGACATGTTCACCTAACCACCTTCTGGCTTCCGGGATCTGTTATCAGCTAAGCCATCAACCATAAGCTGACATTTCAGTTTTCAGAACCCATTCTCCTCTTACCCCCTACACGCCCCAAAGAAAAGTGACAGGAGGAGAAAAAGACTCATTTGGCAATACTTTGCCATTGCTGTTTGGCCCAGAGAAAGACATTCAAAGTGGTATAAGATTGTTTAGTAACAGCTGGCAAGCACCAGGGTGTGAGCCTGATTTTCAGATATGACAGGCACTTACAGGAATGTTGCCAGATACAGCTGTTTAAAAGCCTTAATAAACAGCAAGTCAATACTAATCTTTGCCAAATTAATCTTTTCCCTGACAGCCCATCAGTGCAATTATGCTCAGGCTTATTGTAAACACACAATTGTCAAATGGTGATGCCCCAACCTTCAAAATACTGTAGTTTTGCATGTAGCCTTTCTCGAGCATTGAAGGCTTTTTTCCTCTTTAGTTTTGATAATTCTTTCCATTTTATTTTCTAGTCACTTTTCTTTTTGGCTGGCTTCTGATACCAGTGTGAATGAAATTTTACTTTAAAATGTCTATGCTAGCAAGCTGTTAATAAAATGTGAAATAATGACAGTTGTAGGCTCCATGCTGGCTTACATTTGCTAGTAGGTTTCTTTAATTAGGCAGTAGCTATGACAGATGTTGAAATCTAACAAGTCATTGTTCTCAGTTGTCTCCAAGTCAGTAGAATAAGAACTTAATCTTACCTACAATTTAATTTGGCTTGGAATATGAGATGATGAAATGCTCGGCTGTGTAAAAGATGAGATGGCACATTTCATAGCATCTGTCCATGGAGCCACTAACTCTGTGCCCTTGAGGAGGTACCCATGCCTGAAAAGCTTCTCAGGATTCAGTGGTGCTGGGAAGCAACTCAATTCCTTTCTTTCCACAAAGTTCCTGACTGAGGAATATTAGTACCTCTTTAGTGCTGAGAATTGAAAATTACTGTGATATAGTGGATAGCCAGCCAATTTTTTAATGTGGGAGAGCTAGGTTCAAGTCACACTTCTGACACATTCTGACAGTACGACTTTGAGCAAGACATTTAACTTTTTGGTGCCCCTGTCAGTGCTCCAAGACTATAAATTGGGTGGGTGGGACAGCTAGGTGGCGCAGTGGATAGAGCACCAGCCCTGAAATCAGGAGGACATGAGTTCAAATCTGGCCTCAGACACTTAACATTCCCTAGCTGTGTGACCCTGGGCAAGTCACTTAATCCCAATTGCCTCAGTAAAAAAAAAAAAAAAGATGGACTAGGTCAATGGTTCTCAATATGTGGCTGGGAGACTATACTAATTGTCTAAAATATATATAAAAAAGACTATAAATGGGAGAAAATATGCCAGCATCCATTAGTAGAAGGAGTTTCTTTAATTGGGAGATTCCTGTATGTCTGTGAAATCACAGGTCCAATCCACTGGAATGTCTGAGACAGGGGCCTGTCTTCTTCTGCGCTAAAAGCAAAGCATTTTTTTTTTCATCCCTGGCATGGCATTAACTTAGTCTTTATGGGATGTCTTACTAAAATTTATCCTTGTAGGGGCAGCTAGGTGGATAGTAGGTAGAGCACCAGCCCTGAAGTCAGGAGGACTTGAGTTCAAATCTGGCCTCAGATACTTAACACTTCCTAGCTGTGTGACCCTGGGCAAGTCACTTACCCCAACTGCCTCAGTGGGGGAAAAAAAATTTATCTGTATCACAAAGGACTCCAATTAGCATGTTCTTGACTTTTAAAGCACCTTGCACTTTCTCATGTGCACCTTTTCTTGAATTTAATTGGAGTTGTAGCTGTGTGTGTGTGTGTGTGTGTGTGTGTATAAAATATTTTTTCCTGTTAGACTGTAAATTCTCTAAGAGCAGGATTGGGTTTGTTTATTTCTGTAGTTCTACTGGTATCTAGTACTATGTGTCATGCACAATAGTATTGGTTGAATTGTATTTACTATCTTTGATATGTTTTCTGCCATAAGACTTTCTGTTCTGTCCCCTAAACTTTATTTCTAGTACCTAACACTTCTGATTGTCTAGGATCTTTTTCTTATCAGTGTTCCTACTGTTTTACTGATGTGAGAGAATTTTTTGCTCTTGCCACCACTAGCAAAATTCCTGGCATTTTCAGTAATCTAGCCTGAGGAAACAAGGCATTAATTACTTTGAAATTTTCTCTCAGTTCTCCTTTGCTCTGATTGAACCACTTACTTTCTCAGAAGTCTCTTCAAACACTAAATCCTACCAATCTATGATGATTCCCACAATTTTGGGCTTTAGGGCACAAGGATCTCATTTTTTTCCTTTAATCTACAATAACTTCTAGCTAAGTATACAACCCTTCTTCTGGGAGGACCTTTCAAAACTAATAGAATAAGAAGGCCTCCAGATATTCCACAGATTCTCTTGTGGTGGATCCATGGGAACATATGGATAAAGATAGCACATGACACAAAAGCATAGTAGGAAAGCTTTTTCTCAAAGCCTACTTCCCTTGTTCCCAATATCAGAAGAAGAATGAAATCGTGGATCCACCATAGAACCAAAACTCTTTATTTGAAGTGTGTATACATTGAGGACATTGTCTATGTTTCTATGTAATTGGTTTGTTACTTTCCTTGCAGAGACTCACAAATAGGTATTGAATAAATATTGAATAATAAAATGTTTACAGAAGTCTACCCAGCCACAGATATTTACTGAATTCTTTCTTAAGCACAGAATATTGTGCTAGACATGAAGCAATATAAGGAGACAAATATGCCATATTAGGAAGGTCTTATGCTTAGCAAGGAATGCCAGAGGTGGCCATTCAGAGACAGTGTATTTCAATGAAAATGATAAATGGAGCTTGTGAGGAAGAAATTTTTTCCCTGGCGCTGTCAATGTCTGTTTTTAACAAATAGCTGCATCCAAATGGGCTCCACTTTTTTATATTTAAAAGCAGTATAAGAAGACTACTTTGAGACAGGTTTTTTTTTTTTTTTTTGAGAAATAAGAAGGGGAGCCTGGAAAAAGACCACAACTGTGGCCATGACTAAAACAATTTCCGAACCTTGGCTGATGACCTACTTGTTTCTATTAACATCAAACAATCCCAAATTCTACTACAACAAATAAACAGGGACAATTCCTTGCAAATTTATTAGAATGGAGTTGGAACTGTACTGCAAAATATAATTGACACCCTAAAAACATAATAAGGGGAGTCATTTAAAAGGAGGTCAGTTTAATGAAATGTGACTTCTGAGACTTAGTTTAAATAATAATAAAAGTTGCACATGGAGTTTCTCATTGCCTCTTTGGGAATTTCTTCTAGGACTTCATAGAGCACTTAGGAAATTTAACTTGAGATTTCTTCTAACGTTGGAGTCAAACTGATCATCTCTGTTTCTCATAAGCATCTTCCAAAGGGTTCAATAGCTATACCAAGAAATCTAGGGGAATAGGAATCTGGCCACTAGTGCATCAATTCTTAAATCTGCTTTTAGAGAGCTTTTCTTTTACTTCTTTGTGAACTGATCTTTTTGGCCATGATTTCCGATTGACTATCCATTCCTCATTAGGCTGTTCTTTATCTCTAATGTATCAAGATGAAAACAATCCCAGAGAACAACTTTTATCCTTAATAATGTTAATTAATTTGGTCACTTTGGACATCATTATTTGACTAACTTTCTGTTATTGACTTTTACTCTGACTTAATATTGGAGAAATATCAGCATACTCAAATTGCTCACTACCCTGCTTCCCACATTCCCCATCATTATCATTTCCCTTCCTTTGAATTGTTGGCACTTTTGATCTATGCTTTCTATGTCTATGTATTGATAAAGTGATACTTTCATGATCATGACTGAATTTGCCAGAGATTTTTCTTTTCTTTTCTTTTCTTTTCTTTTTTTTTTTTTTTTTTGCTTTTTGCTGAGGCAATTGAGGTTAAGTGATTTGCCCAGGGTCACACAGCTAGGGAATGTTAAGTGTCTGAGACCAAATTTGAACTCAGGTCCTCCAGACTTCAGGGCTGGTGCTCTATCCACTGTGCCACCTAGCTGCCCCACCAAAGATATTTCTTTAGGAGAATTACTGGGACCCTCACTTTCATTTCTATTTTGTCATTACTTCTCAAAGTTATTACTCCACATGTAGTGAGTCGTTTTATCTGAAGCAATGGCTCTTTACTCTGTCCAGACATAATTCTAGAATGGTGAGCCCAATGCATAAATAAAGAAGATTCTTCCTCAGAAAATGTCTGATCCCGATAAAGGCACTTTCTCTAAGTGTTTTGGGTATGAGGATCTTGGAGGTGGGCAGGAGTGGGTAGGAAGAATCAGGGCTAGGCATTTTTCTTTTTCTGCCTGATCAATTCTTCGAAGATATCCTTTTGGAATTACTCATCTGATTGTGATTTTTCTTTCAGAGACCAATGGATAATCAAATAGAATCCGGTCACACATGGTAAGTATTTTTATTCATGATGTATTTTCTTTTATTTACATTTATGTTTTTACTGTATTTGGTATTGAATTTCAACACTCTTCCTACCCTGGTTGTACACCTGCTCTAGAAAGGACGTAAACAACATAGTACTTTCCTATACAAACTGCCTGTCAAAGTCAAATCGGGTTGTTCTCACTCTAGTAATTACCTTCTCATTTTAGAATTAATCCGATTGAAAATTTTACTTTATCATAATATAATAAATAAAAGACATTAGGTAATTAGTAGTGCTGGTATATTTCTAAAATGCTAAACAGACAAACAATAAGCTGTGAACTCAATCACTTGAGTTCTTATACAGTTTCAAGACAGGAAAATTAGAGCTCTCAGCTACAGTCATTTTAATAATCACATTGGATCTGCATTATTTATTAGTTATTACATGCTCAAGTGATTCAAGGTTGTACAATGCCTAAAATCATTCCAAAGCAAGCATACCTTTTGTCTTTTTTATTCTGACTGGATTACACAATGCATATATTTGTATTTAGTTAAATTGCTAAGTTTATTTCACACACTGTATGAAAGAGACATAAGCCATTCCCTTAATTACCAACTAGACTAGCTTCCTGGATACAATCTTCCATAAGGGTCTGGTTTGCTAGAGCTCTTTGATCTAAAAGCCGTGTATATGTCCAGCTAGATTCTGGCAGTCCTCTGTTCTCCTGCAGGTCTCTTGCACCCACAGAATTCCTCTGACAAACACAGGACTTCTGGATAGTGAAAAGACATGTAGTAGCCATAAAGGACAACAAAAATCTCATTTTTTATGATTGACTTTTGCTTTTGAGTTTCTTTTTCTTTCTTCCTATTGCCTTGGCCACTCACCTTTTATTTTTGGAGGCATTTTAGACGGCTATGTTTCCCTTAACTTCCTTCTTTCCACACCCTTTTACCCCCCCACCCCACTCCCACCCCTACCCCAAACCTAATTCATTCATTCTCATAAGCTTTCTGAATGTCCATTAAATGTAACTGGAGGAGGCATTTTGGTCAGTTCAGGCTGGTTTTCTCTATTTTGCTTTTCTTTTACTTTAAAGTTTTCTTTATTAACTAAAACTGGACTGAGAACCAAGAAATAACCCTTTTTTAGATGGAGGACCCTTTGTTTAGTCTTGTGGTTCGTGTGTCTTTTAGGGTAGTTCCCTGTTTCATTGGATTAAGAAGGGAAGTTCTTAAATAGGATTTTTTTTTTTTTTGCTTTTGCACCAACTAAAGAAATGCAGAAATAAGGATTGGTTACTTTCATTTGCTGCTAAATGAAAAGCAGGTTTGGCTTTATTCATGTCACTGTAAAAACTAAATAATAAAGTATTCACACCAGGTGTGAATATTTTTTTTTGCCAGCAAAAGTTAAAACATCAAAGAAACCTCTTTAAAATGCTAACAAATTTACTTACAAACACCTATATTTATTATTTCATAAATAGGCGCAACAGTTCCATAAAAAAAGATTAAATACAGACACAGTATGAAGAAACAATAATACAGAGCCATATGTAAAGGTTATAATTTAGCTGTTTCCAATCTGTTTCTGCATCTAATAAAATACCAGGTAAGCATTTGGCAGTTTTATACATAAAAGGACTTAAATGACATTTACTAACCATTACACAAAAAGTGATACAAAAAAAGCAATTTTTTTTTCTGCAGTACAAAATAAATGTGTTTGCGCTTCCCCCAACATGTTTTTTTTCTTTTTTTTTGTCTGATCAATGAGATAAAGCCAATTGGTTTTTAAATTAAAATCATTTGGGAATATTTTTTCTCAAATATTTTGAAAATATAGAACTATTAGTCAGTTGTTATTTTTAAAAATGAAGTAAAAATATGAATGTTTGCCAATTTAACCCCTATTGTGAAATCAATAAACTGGAATGAGCCAGTTTCCAATTACAATTTAGCTACAAAAACATTCACATTTTATACTCTAGAAGAGTGTAACATAGATGCTATTTACAAACTTGCTATGACTGCTACATCAAGCCATTTAAAAAGTCTTTAGTAGTTTCATATAAACACCCATTATGAAAACCAATGGAAAATCCAGGACTTTAATCCGAGACATCTACAGTTGCTAAGGCAGTTACTATATAGCGAAGCACTTCACAACAAAAAACCAACATAAAATCTGAATGGTCCAAGTTTCCCTCAGGGAAGAAGAAAAACAATGTCCGTAAAGTATTTAGAGGGATAGGGATGGGAGAGAGAGAGAAACAATAAAGAAAGAAGCATGACTATTTTTTCCCCCAGGGTGGGTGACCCACAAGCTCAAATAGTCCTAAGTGCTTAGCAACTTGTATTTTCTAATAAATTGCAGAACTGCCTTGACTGCACAAAGCAATCCATGGTGAAAAGACTTCCCTGCATTCCTTCTTGGAAAGAAGAGGTGATCTGATTTTCAGGTAAGGTACAGCGCTTTGTCCCTCTGCATGCTTCTGCATGGGGAGAAAACAAACACATACAAACAGAAGTGGTTATGTTGGCTACACACCCTGGAATGATTAAAACAGGGCAGAGATACTTTATAGTCCCTCTCTCCCCCACTTTTTTTTTTTTTTTTTTTTTTTGGCTTCTCATTAGAACAGTGCCTGGCACAAGGTAAGTACTTAATCAGTGCTTGTTAATGGACTGATTTCACTGTAGTTTTAGAAAATGACCTCACTATACTAGCATGGAAAATGGGAGGTAAACAGATACCACTGTGAAGTTAATCAAAAGGCATAGATTATTGGAAGAACTAGAAGTCTGTTTTATAATTCCTTGGAACATCCTTTTCTATTTTACAAAATGCAAAGAGCTCTTCCTGATGAACTTTTTGGAAGTTCATCAGAAAAAGAGATAGAGGTATGACTTTTCATCTTTGGGACCCAACTTATGTGCTAAGTGTATTTGAAAATAAAGTCGGCATTCCCTGGCTGCTTACCCATTACTGCAGTAGTCATTATTCCAGTCCACGGTCTGTGCTGGAGGATTTCTGCAGCCTGAACGTACATACTCCATTGCTTGGGTTACAACTTGTGCAGCTGTAGATGTGGGATTGATAATAGTCTGATAGTCAGGTTGAAGAGTAAACCCCTGAAAAAGAAATCAGGTCTTTAGTATCACACTTGTTTATTAATTATCCACTTATTACAAATAAATTAGAGTTGGATCTAGATCAAACTATTATTCAGTTTATCTTAACCTTTTAGCCTCAGTTTTCTCCTCTGTGAAATATGTATAATAACTATAGCAAAAACATTATGCAATGCTATGCAGGTAAGGTGATTTGCAAACAGTAGAACACTATTTAAATGTCAATCATCTGAGGCAGCTAGATGCCACAATGGATAGAGCACTAGACCTGGAGTCAGGAGAACCTGAGTTCAAATTTGGCCTCAGACACTTAATAGTGATTATATTGGATAAATTATTTAACCCTAACTGCCTCATTCCTTCCCCTGCCCCCCAAAAAAGAAAAACAAATTTCAATCATTACAATAACTTAATATAAGGAGGAAAGTGCCTTGTCCCATGTACTTAATACTTTGTTGTTGTTTAGTCATTTCAGTTTCACTCAGGTCTAGCTTTTCATGATCCCATTTGGATTTTTCTGGCAAAGATATGGAAATGGTTTGTCCTTTCCTTCACCAGCTTATTTTACAGATGGGGAGTTGAAGCAAACATGGTTAGAAGACTTGCCCACTGTCACTCAGCCTACTAAATGTCTGGGGCCAGATTTGTATGCAGGAAGATGGGTCTCCCTGACTCAATGCCCAGGACTCCATATTCTGTACCATCTTGATTTGAAAGCTTGCTACTTCATGCATAGTTATACTCTAGTGCATAAAGTTGTTAAACTAAAGAAAATTTTAAGCTAGGGAGATGATAACTGAATCCAAACACAGGGGGAAATAGCTTCTATAACCTTCAGAGTTTACTTTTTCCTTCATTAAACCTAAAGATACCCCAGTAGTTAATTCCCAGAATATGCAAGAGAATCTTTTTTGAAGGATGCAGGCAGCAGGTGGCTGAGTGTTTTATTAGACTACACCTATTCACACATTGTTCTCAAAACCCTTTTTCTTCATTCAATCACAAAGAGACCATCTGCTTCTTCTTTTATTTGTACTTCTTTCTCAACTAAACAAAAATTCAACCAAAGCTTTTGAGCAGTTGTTGGACTAATGTAGAGAGAAGGACTCATGACAATTTGCCACTGGGAGGCAGAGAAAGAGAGAAGTGTAAGACAGAGCAAATATTTTTTAATTGAAAAGCCTATTAACTGGGACACAATCAGATTTCAGGAAGATTCTTTCAATATACTAGTATGGTGAAGGGTTCACTTTCAATCCTAAGAGTCATTAGAAATTCAAGGACAGAATCTCTGAAATATTTAGCAGATGAATCAAGTAAAGAGAAATCATGCTAAGAATTATTTTCAGTTTTTCTGGTGAATTCAAGAATAATTTAAGCAAGCTTTGTTGTAAATATCCTAAATAAAGCACTCAATTAATATATCATGGCTGCCTTTTTTCTACTATAGATCTCATCTATGTCTATCATCCTAGAAATTCAGAGACTTGAGGGGAATGAAAGAAAAAGGAAATATGCATTTATACAACACCTACTATGTGTCAGACATTATTTAAACATCAATCATTACAATAAGGACATGGAAAACTTAGTACAAAGGGGGTATTTTATACTATTTCCCATGCACCTAATTCTTTGTTGTTAAGTCATTTCAGTTGTGTCCAACTCTTCATGACCCCACTGGGGTTTTTGTTAAAAAGATACTGGAAGTGGTTTGCTATTTCCTTCTCCAGCTCATTTTATGGGTAAAGAACTGAAGGAAACAGGTTTAAAATAATTGCCCAGGTTTCTCTTATCAAGTAAGAGTCTGAGGCTAGATTTGAATGATCTCATTTGATCTTAAAACTGATTTGCAATTTATTTATTTACTGCTTATCTTTTGGAAGATACAATATTTTAGAGGATTTTGAAATGTCTGATAATATTAGAAGTAATTTTAAACATTTTTTTTCTTGGTCTTGTATCATATTATAAAAACCTGATATAAATGCTCGGGGCACACTGAGATGTGAAATACCACTCTAAATCACTCTAAAATAAATGAACATTAATTATCATCATCATAATTATTGTCCTCATATTATGCCATATAATGTCAATCACTTAAACTTTCAGCGTCCTAGGCAACTCTGTAAGACAAAAAGTTGCTAAGTTGCCCACCTGAAGAGATGCTTCCATCTTCCAGTAAGTTTTTCATTGAAGAAATCACAAGTACCTTCTCTTATCTTTATACTATACTTGGAGGGCATATTAGAAATTATGTAGCCCCACATTCTTCTTTTAAACTTGAGGACCAAAGGAAGTAACTTATCTGAGGTAAAAAGATATCATTATCTTCTTTTTGAATTTAATTGCTGAACCAAATGATAGGAATAACGTGCACAACAGATGTACATATTCTCACTAAAATTTTGACTATTTAGTGACAAATTTATAAGATAGCAGCATAGATTTATAAGATAAAGGGACCTCAAAGATCAGTTATTCCAATTCATTCATATTTTATATGGGTAAACTATGGTGAGGTAAATTTAAGCGTCTAAAGAAATAAATAACAAAACTGGGATTTGCACCTAGGTCTCCCGAGTCAATAGACATCTGAATGTTACTGTGTATAGGACCTGGACTCAAGGCTTCAATTCAATTTTGACCTCAGATACACTAGCTGTGTGACTTCAGCTGTCTCTTAACTTGTTTGTCTCACTTTCCTCAGCTGTAAAGTGGAATAATAATAGCACTTATTTTTCAAGGTTGTTGTGAGGATCAAATGAGATAATATTTGTAAAGAGCTTACCACAATGCCTGGTACATAATAGGTACTAAATAAATGCTTATTTCCTTCTGCTTCTTCCCTTAATCTGAAACCAGTGCTCATTTGATGTAAAAACAACCAGAAGGAAAAAACAATAATTCAGCTAAATAGATTAATTGGATTCACATAAACTAAATTAACATCTATTTCATTAAATCCCTAACAGCTAGTGTGTGTTTCTTATTAAAGAACTACACATAACTTTGTGTGTGTGTGTGTGTGTGTGTGTTTGTGTGTTAGTGTTAGTGGTGGTAAGATTTGAGTGGTAAAGGATTTGATGAGGTTCTTTCCATTTTTTTTTTCCCAATTACTAAATCTTAAAACTTTGATTCTCCTTTGTTATCTACCACATAGGAACAGTTATTAATTTATTGTGCCTTGGCAATATTGTTGTCATTGCTGTTGCTGTCCATTTTTCATGACCCTGTTTGGAGTTTTCTTGGCAAGTATACTGGAGTGGTTTGCCATTTCCTTCTCCAGCTCATTTGATAGATGAGGATCAGGGTTAAGTCAGTTGCCTGAGGTAACTCAGTAAGTGTCTGAGGCCAGATTTGAACTCAGGAAGATGAGTTTTGCTGACTCCAGGCCTGGCATGCTAGCCACTATGCCACCTAGTTGCCAATATGCCAATATCTTGGCAATATGTCTCCCATCTATACCCTTCTTTCCACTGTCCCAGTGTAACTCCCTAGTTCAGGCTCTCAGCTTCTTATAAACAAATGCTATTATATATTTATTAAGCACCTATTATGTGCAAGGAACTGTGCTAAAAGCTGGTGATACATAAAGATAGGGCAGAGAGTTAAACATAGGGAATTTACAATCTATTAGGGGGAACAAGACATTACCTTTTAAGGGGGCAAGGATTTGGCAATGTTGAGAGATTACATCACTAAGGTCATACATTTAATATAGGTCAGAGTGATTTGAGCCTGGGTTTTCCTGATTCCAAGTTTATCTACCACACCATGCCACTATAAGTTGTTATATAAATAAGTATTCTGTCATACAAGGTAAAGTGTTATAGGGATAAGGGAGAAATTTTTTGGGAAACGGCCTCCAAAATGGACTTCACATCACCAGGCTGTCTCCTTTTTGATTCATCCCAAGGAGAAAACATGATGAAAATGAGGGATAGATGGGTTTAGTCATAAAATAGAAAATATGAGATAAATCTAAAATGGTAGATTGGCTTCAGACTGTGACTCCAATTGATCTTTTACATTGCTGGCATGTAATCTTCCTAATGCAGAATTCCGATGTCATTCCTCTTATCATTCTTCCACTCAAAAACCTTGACTGACTCCTCAATGCTTACTGAGCAAAGCATTAACTTCAGATCCCAAGAGTCAAGGTTTCAATAATCTGACTATTCTCTCTAAACTTATCTTATCTTAGTCCCTTTCACATGTTCTACATTTTTGCCACACTGGACGGTTATAAACTCCTCATTTTCATCCTTCACTCTCCTATTTCCCAGCTTTTGTTCATATCACTTCCCCCCTTTATGCCTGGAATGATCTCTGCTCCTTTCCCTAATCTCCTTCTTTTGAAGTCTCTCCATTCCTTTAAAGAATTACTGAGTGACTGACAGCCTCTCATCTCTTATTGTCATCCCCTCTGCCTTCCTTAATTAGGATCTGTATTTCATATTTATCACACCCTATCTTTCATCATAGATTATTTATGTACATATTGCTATCATCCCCATGATAGAGGGTAAACTCCTTGTGGGTAGGGATTATATCATATGTATTTTTATACCCCCTCCCAGAAGCAAGTACAATGCTTTGCACATAACATGTGCTTGATGGTTATTTTTAAAAATTGAATGGAACTGAATTCCAACCAGTCTTTTCCAATCCAAATTTCTCTGCATACACGTGATTCTTTGATAAAATGAATTTTAATAATCTTCCAAGAGCAGGCATGCATTTAATTGTGGCCTTGCCTAGTATATAGTAGAGGACTTAGTAAATGTTGATTCACTGAATATTCTTACTTTTATCATCAATTATGTTGTTGTGCAACTTTTGCTATTGCCTTTCACAGTCCATAGTGCAGTGCTAGACATGTAGCAGTTCATAAGCTCTTAAAGGTGAAATGATAGATCCAATAGCCTCATTTTATATTTTAATCAGCATGGATGTCAATCCTTACTAAAAATTATTTCAAATTTGGTGGAAGAAATGTAGGAAATAAGCATGCTGGATCAATATTTTACCACTAAACAATAGTAAAATATTCTAAAACAGTATAATAAAAAGTCTTGATTTAGCAAAATGCATGGAACTAAGTCAAAATAAAAAATAAAAAACACCTACAGTCTTTTCTATAATAACAGAGAAAAGATTTGGGAGAATATGCCATCAGGAAAACATTTCCATTTAATCTATACTAAGGTTAGATAAATTAGTGACTGGTTTTGTAAGGTCAAAAACTGTAACTATTAAAGATGAAAACATTTAAGATCTCAGCATTACAATGTCTAAATTTTAGAAGGTTACCAATGAGATTAAAAGTGAAAGCCAAAGAGAGAAGAGTAGAACTATGATGTAAATGATTATTCTTCCAACTTCTTCCCAGTCAAAATGGAATATATTTCTAATGCTGCAAATGAAGAGATAGCTGCTAGGGTTAAACTTGTGGCTCATTTGAGGGGCATTATTTATCTAATTCTGTAACAAACTCTGATGATCAAAAAATTATTAAAAAAAAAACCATGAATGCTTGAGAGGTCTAATTAAACAATGGTGAATGTTTTGCATTGTAATGCTCAAGAGAAAAATCACCAACTGTTTTGCAACATGCCTAGAATTTTAAATTTCATTTTGTGGTGCCAGATTGAAATAAAAATAGGGAACTTGATAAAGATTAATTTGATGTCAGAAGGGACATTTGCTCTTTAATTAGATTTCTGTAGCCCTAGCAGTTTCCTTGTGCCACTATTGCAAGTCCTAAAAAGCCTGCAGCACAACTAAGCAGTGATCCTCATCCCCACACTTTACAGGGAACTAATTTCATTTCCTGCCTGTCTGGAGAGGTATTTTCAACAGGCATCAATGTTTTTGTCTTCACAACTGATTTATTCATCAATCTCAATGTGATTTTTTTTAAAACCTTTAAATTACATCCAAATCCTAAAGCATCTGTTTATTACACAAGGAAATTGAAAATCTGTCTGTATGATATCATACAAAGATTTTTCCTTAAGGTTATAAAGGAAGTTGACAGATATTAATGATTTTTTTTTCTCTTGACCTCATTCAACAATATAGTGGAGCAGGAAAAAGGGAAGAATTCTGGACAAATAAACTAGAAGTATTGGTTTGTTGTGTAAAATATATACTAGAAAAAATGAGACTATTATTCCTGGTGGACTATGCAATCATTCTGTAGTATACATTCATTTTCAAAAGGAAAAGAAAATAACCAAAAGAATACTGAAATATAAGACACTATTTTAAAAATACTATATTAACTTTTAAAATATATAAGAACATGTTTAGTATTCTTGGATAGAAAATGATTTCATAAGAAGCATAGTTTGGATTCTAAAAAAACACCTTGTTATGACATTTAACAGTAAATTGCCATTAAAAGTATAAATGAATGATTGGCATATTGGAAAATGCTTGGATCTTAGTCTCATAAACTTGGATAGGCTAGGATAGCATTTAATCTATCCTCCCTCTTTCCTATGTGCAAGCAAAATCATGCTCCAACTCCCTACTAAATGGATGTCTATTCCATTTAAAAAACAATACCAATTCAAGTGGAATTTATTCAGCACCTGCAAAGGACTGTGAATAAAAAGACAACTATGATTCTTCAGAAAATAAAATTCTATACCTCAGTTTTGTAACTCATTTCATGCTGAACTTTTCTTTACTCATTCATTCATTCACATAAATACTTTTTGAATACTAACTAATAGAGAGGCTTTGTGTTAAGTGGGGACATAATGAATTCTTATTAATAGCCAACTTAAATTACTCATTCTGTAGTTGGAGCATCCAGTCTTTAATTATTAATGGGGATCATAAACAGGGAATTTCATGCCCTTCATTGAAATAATTCATGTGAAACACTAAAGGAATAAAGATTGCAAGACTGCAACATTGTAAGCTCCTTGAAGGCAGGGACTATTTAATTTGTCTTTATATTCTCATCTCTATGCACAGCATCTTGAACATGATAAATGTTTGTTGATTTAAAAGATGCATTCTTTGAGAGTACAAACTGAAAATGAGGGGAAAATTATTTGACAATGATTAAAAAAAAATGAAATGGGCAGTTAAGTGTGAATGAACTGATTGGATGAAGAATCTCAGTATTGAGACGGGGCCTGGGTCACATGATCCCTATTCCCAGAGCTGGAAGATCCAAGAAGGACCCGGAGAAGTCACATGATCTCTAAAACATCAGACAGGAAGAGACAGGAAGTTATGGGAAGTGACGTGGCCTGTGGGAAGCCGACAACATTGGTGACCATTGGTCAAGGATGGTTACGTCCTTTTGGTCTATCCAATGAAAAGGCTTGGCTCTTTTCCTATTTAACCCGCCTATTCTACCTCCAGCTGATCAGGTTCATGAGCACATGGTGGGAGTTCGGCTGGCTCCCGGCTCTGTGTCTGGGCCTCTCCCTGCAGGCATTAAATAAATGCTTTCTCTTTGTACCTGCAGATGTATCTGATTAGTTAATCTGGGAAAGGGGGGATCCTAGCACCCAGCCCACACAGGTGACACCATAGTGCATAGAGCACTGCGCTTGAAATCAGGAAGACACCTCTTGAGTTCAAATCTGGCCTCAGACACTTAACCTGTTTACCTCAGTTTCCTCATCTGTCAAATGAGCTGAAGATGAAAATGACAAACCCATTTCAGTATCTTTGCTAAGAAAATCTCAAATGATTCATCAAGAGTGGGACATGACTGAAAGGACTGAACAAAAAAATAGCTTAAAGTCATAGGAATTGTGAGGGAAGACAGAGATAGAAGAATAGAAATAGGAGGAGGAAGAGAATGAAAAAGAGGGAGGGGAAGGGAGAATCCAATACTTGTTGGTATATGTAACCTCTTGTTATTTAAAAGAGGATATAACTTAAATATGTTTTTGTGTGTGTGTATGTGTGTTTTTCAGAGAACCAGATGTTAATTACCAGCACATCCTTGGACATAATTCATAAGAGTAAATTGCAATTCACTTTGTCACCTGGAAGCACTGCAAAGCTTAAGTGATTTGGCCAGATTCACAAAGGTAGTACTTGCTTCACAAATGTGGTGCATGGCATCTACTACCCTCTTTATTTACATTTAAATATTTCAAGTCTAGTGGCTTCCTGACAGTATTCTTGGATCCAATCTAGGCAAGTCCATCCTAAGAAGATTTTGGTAAACAAAGAATCATGGACTCTTTGAGTTAGAAATGACTCTCACTTTATTTCTACTTGTGTGACAATGTTAGGCAAATCACTTAACATCTTGGTGATGTAACTTATTATTAGTTAATAGCTATTATCAGATAATTCCCAGACTATCCTGATTGTTTAGAGTGATTTTGAGGAAGGAACTCTCATCAAGTTCCATTACCCAAACTCTGGGTATCTTTAAACAACTTTTTGAGATATTTATTAGCATGTCTTTAGAGAGGTCTGGGACTTGATCTGCCGGGTACATTCCATCTGACTCTTGGATCCTCCCTCTGAGTTTGCCTTGGATTGCCTAAGAAAAATACCAAGGTTATATTTCCACTATAAAAGATCTGGTTATGATGAATATCTTTGTTAAGTTCTTTTCAGAACTAAGCCCATTATGAAATCACTCTTTCCTTTCTCATAGTGCCTTGCCTCTAATGGCATGTTTTCCCTTATTCTAGCTATTTGCCAAAATCCTCTATGGATCTAACATACCAGTCAATGGCTTACTCCCAACTCATGAAGTATTTCCTTTCTCCTGGTTAATTGTGAGTTTCCCTAGGGGACTTGCCCTTTCCTTGCTACCTACATGCTTTCCTACCTCTATTTTATATTTACCATTTCTGTTTTCTTTAACCTATTTTGTCTGTAACCTATTCCCATAAATAAATCTACTTTTTGCCAAAGAGAATGGCTGTTATGAATTTGTTATATGTTTATTGTTAAATATGAATTGCTACCCTGACCTCATCATTGGGGTCCTAAGTTTCTTAGATCTTAGAAGTTTGACCTCTCACCAATTAAAAATCTTCGTTGTAAGAAATGAGGTTTATCATGTATAACCTGGAATTCTTTAAATAAAAACATCACTCCCCCTCCATCTGAAGAACATTTACTTTTTTCCTTCACTAAATAGTAGAGAGATTGGAATTTGTGGGTCACCAATATAGCCTGTTTCCTTTTCAGACAAAGGAATAGACATATTGTATAGACAACAGAATACATATAAGTGTGTGTGTGTGTGTGTGACAATCATCCTGAATCTCTGCTTTCAGAATCATTGTCAAATGTAGCAAACAAATAAACAAATTTTCAACTCTGCCTAAAATTACAAGATCTCTTTGCTAGGATACCCTTATATTCATCTCTTTCTAGGGTGTAGCATAATTGGATTGATTTAGAATGTTCTTGTACCTTTTTTTCTTTTTACTAAGGCAATTGAGGTTAAGTGACTTGCCCAGGGTCACACAGCTACTTAATATTAAGTGTCTGAGATCAGATTTGAACTCAGGTCCTCTTGACTTCAGGGCTGGTGCTCTATCCACTGTGCCACCTAGCTGCCCCTGTTTTTTGTACCTTTTAGCTGAGCTAAATAATGGTAAAAAGCAGCTACACTCCATGGAGTCATCACATATAGAATTCTCTAATATGTAAATCCATCTTGTATGTAATTATTTGGGATCTAAAAGCATAGAATGCAATCTCAGGCATTACTAAACTCACCTAATATTCACTTATGGAAGGCCACAATTGCTCTCTAAGCTCTTCCATATCTAATCATGTTTTGGGTCTCTTCATTAATGTCTCTCTCTTTCCCTTTTATCTCCCTCTGACTCTTCAACTGATTCTAGTAAGATTTCTTCTGGGCTCTCAGGTTTTATCATCATCAAAAATTGAGCTTACCTTCATCCAAAGAATTTCCTATCATCATTTAGTCAATCTTAAATTCCTGCTCTGTATAAGAGTGGTGGAGTAGATATAGAGTTTGGCTTGGGTTCAGAAAGACAAGTTCAAATCCTGCTTCTGAAATACACAGCTAGTAATCTATAATATTAGTTTTGATGGCATTTTTTTTACTGATTATAATTGCTTTTCCTGCCCACTACAATATAAATTACATGGGGGCTTAGATTTCTAGCTTTGTAGGATCTAGAATTTGAAAACCATTGTTATTAGATTGAAAAGTAAGTCTGAATTTAATGGCTGCATACATGTTTCTTGATTTGTTGGGCAATGGTTTTAGGATTTTTCTACATTCTGAAACTCTAATTCTGAAGAATAATTTTATCTCTTATTCTGCAAATACCTATTTTTTTAAATAGGAAAAAAATCCTATGAAGTCAAAAAAACTGCTTATTAGAAAAAACTTAAACTGAGACATAAATAACTTCCATAAAACCCAGATATAAGGTTGGTGCCTAGTACCTCCTGTGTTTTCTGGTCTCCATTAAAGTCAGATTCCCACAGTGAGATGTGAAATAACCGAAGCTTCCAGGGTTGCCCCAGTTTGCCTCAATCAAACAAAACATGACCTTGATTATTTTATCCAAAACTAACTGGGTTCAACAAGGATATCAATTAAAGATTTTTTTTATTTTCTCAAGAACCTGAGGGCACTAGATAATTGGTCTGGCATATTTGTTCCTCAGTGTTCCTCTACTGGTCCATGTTGACCACTGCTGGACAGTGCCAGGGGCAACAACACTGGGGCATGTGGTTGTGACACTGTTCTCAGCTTCCAGATTTTGGCTTGTATTTTGTATTTTGGCTTCATTTGGATCACTAGATGAAGAGCTTTTTTCATAAGAGGAGTGGGCTTTGTCCTGGTTATTTTGGATTAAAACTGTAAAGTTTTCCTTGCTACACATCTTTTATAATAGGACTTAATCAACAGACCACTAAAGGGCCTATAGATGAATTTTAGGAGTCAGGAGGTCCTTGAACTTAAATGGTTAAAAAAAAACATTTATTTAAAAAATTAGTTTATTTTGTAACCCTTTGCAACTTATTTTATTTATTTAAAAACATTATTCTGAAAAGGGGTCCATGACTCACACACAAAAAGGTTAAGAACACTTGCTTTACAATTCCTGACATAGAAGCTTGAAGATTTTTTTTTAATCACCTTTTAAAAACAAGTGTTGCTAATCCTAGAAACACAAGCCTAGCATTTGACATGGAGTTGTAGGAAGAAACCCATGATTATGAAAAAAAAAACATGAAGAATTCTTGTGACCTTCTGATGTACCACACATTCATCGCCTTACTTTTCCAAAGAGCAGAACTACATTTATTGAATACTAACAGTTCTCCTTTTCTGCATTTACACTTTTTACTATTCAACCTTCCTTTTATTTCTTTCATACTTTTTAAAACTTCTGTTACATTGACATGCTCTAAAAGTATAATAAACATTCTGCAGAACAGAAAAAAAGATTAAAATCCTTTCCCACTTATTATAATAAATAATCTTATCCTGTGGTTAACAAAAGAAACTAGAGTCAAGAGTTAGCAAAATAATACTTACTTGTTGCATTGTGGGTGAATGTAAGGCAGACTGGACCTGCATTGGTAGTTGGTTTCCAATTGACTGCTGCATTGTGATTGGCTGGTGTTGCTGTATATTGAGATGCTGGTGAAGAGGTGGGCTAATCTGAAGGGGAGGAGGAGGAGACACTGCCATGTTGGCTATAGACACAGTCACTGGCATTTGGTTATTAGGTTTCGGTGCTATGTTCCTGGGGAGACTAGGGTGCATGGCAGTTACGTGAGGATTTATTCCCGGCTGTTGGTGATAGTGGGAACTTAGGTAGAGAGCAGAATGAGTTTGGGTGGGCCCATGGAACACTGACTGTTTAGAATTAATCAGTTGAGGAGACTGGGATGTTTTAACATCAACAGGTTCACTGTAACTCTGTGGAGAAAACAGAAAAATTGTATAAGATTTACAAGAACACAGTCTGATTTCTGTATTCAAGAATATTTATTCTTATACTCATGAAGAGCACCATTGTACACTATAGACACTTATTAATGCTTAGTGGATTGGAATACATTTTTGGCTCCCTGACTTAAAAAAGAGAATTTCTTCATATCACCTTACCAGTATGATATTCAAATAATAATCTGTTTGCTGAATTTTGTTGCTGTTGATTTTGTTTTATTTTATATGGTACTTTATAATTTATAATGTGCTATCTTCATATCAATACTATGAGTTAGGTAGTACAAATTATTTTTATCTTCCAGATGAAAAGTGAAGAAATTGGCTTGGGGTTATACTGCAGGTCTAACTAAAGAACCAGCACTTAACTCCCTGTCTCCTTACCCAAGCCTATTCTTTCACTTTTGCATCTTGTTTTTCTTATTCCAGCTGTCATACCTCTAGATTTTTTTCCCACTCTATAGATTTTAATACTTGAGCTCCTGTCTTTCCAGGTTATTTGGAAACAAGAGAATACTACTATTGTTCTACTCTGAATAAGATATGCAATGTACTTTATGAAGGGTCATCTTTGGGCTTCTCTTATGGGATTACATTTTTGTATATATTTTTCTTCCCAATGGGACCAAGAAAATTGACTGCAACATCTATAATGAGAGAACAGGAACTGCTAGAAATGGGTTTTGAGGAAGAGACTGCTGAAATAAATTACTTAAATTGCACAGAACCATATTAACATATCTTTAAAGTAACTCACTGCAGAGCTCATTTTGATTTCTTTAAGTAGTTAGTGATGAATTGTTCTCCATAATGATTGGATAAAAATAACTTCTTTCCTAATTTTGAGACTCCATCATAAATTACTGTAATTTTGCCTTAAAAATTTTCCACATAGTCTTATACCAATTTCTTAATGATCTTTTAATTGACTTATAAACTAAATTCATTCCACTGAAAGTCAGAAAATTGTTCAGAATTAGCTTGTTGGTGTTCTTTGGTGTGGTGGATAAAGGTTAGGCCTCAAAATCAGAAAGATCTGGATTCAAGTCCTATTCTTGCTATGTAACTATAGGCAAGTTACTTAACCTTGAAGTGCCCCAGATAACTCAGTAAGATAATAAATTATACATGAATTTTTCATCTGAATTGTGGACAAAGATGTGGGGAGTTTGTATCTCAGATTTTTCACATCATAATGTAATGACAATTCTGAACTATGGAAAAAAAAACAAACAAAACATAATCAAAAACCTGCCTACTAGTTTTGCAGAGGGAAGGAGAGTTTGATAAAATAACTGGTAAAAGGTGAAACCAAATGGAGAAAATGCTAAAATTTAGCCCTTGGAAAAATGTCATTTTTGTCAGAACAAGGCCTTGAAGATGTATATGTGCCCTCATGCTGTGACCTCCAAGTCACATTTATTCAATTTACAACTCAAAATAAATTTCTTATTACTCTCAGCACTGCAGGATGAACTGAGTCTGAAAGAATCTATTTGCATTCTTCTTGATCTATGCTCCATCATCAACAACCAACAAATAATCGCATCACAAAAATTAATTTCTTATACATGATAATATAGGACTATAAAAACCCCTTCATTTCCATAAGTCAAGCTTCAACTCTGTTAGTAATTAAAAAAAATGTTCTGCCTAATAAAATTAGAAAAGTCAATGAAAAAATAACAATAAGAATAAAACTGCATATGTATTTTTAACTTGCCTCTCCCTCCACAAACTATATACTAAAGCAGAGACAGAACCATGCATGGAATCCTGGGACTAGAACCAGGAAGATCTGAGTTAAAATTTCACCTCAGATACTTACTAACTATGGGATCCTGGGCAAGTTATTTAACCTTTGTTAGCCTCAGTTTACCAAGCTGTACATTGCAGGATATTGTGAGGATCAAATGATGTAATACTTGTAAAGTACATTTAATTAGCACATTTCCTGGCATATAGAAGTCATTTCTAACATATAATAATTATCACTTCTATAATAACTAGAATTTATCTTATATATATATATATACATGTATATATATCTATATCTACACACATATTCATACATTTTCAAAACAATCCATGTAAGTAGGTACTATTTTTTATCCTCTCCATTTTAGATATGAGGAAACTGATGCAAATAAAGGTTAAATGACTTGACCAAGATCACATAGCTAATAAATATTTGAAACTAAATCTGAATTCAAGTCTTTCTGACTCCACACCTGACACTCTATCTACTGTGCTACTTATAGATGCTTGTTAACTGATCTTTAAATTCTGTGTCACATAAGGAAGAGAGGATTACATAATATTAATAATGTGTTAAAAGCAGGTTCAAATTTTCAACTCAAAATTTAATTTACATATTGCTTTCCAATTGTTTTTCATTCTACATTGGAGAGCTTTTACTTTTTTTTTCTACGATTGATACATATGGGGTGAATGCAGCATAAATCACCTCAGTATCTAAGTGCCTTTTACCAATTAAAATATAAATGTATTTATGTGTGTATGCATGAAATAAGCATTTTTATCATCTATGCTATGTGATAGGCAATGTGCTTAGTATTCTTTACAAATATCTTATTTGATCCTCATAACAACTCTGCAAGATTGGTGCTTTTTAAAACACATTTTTACTGTTGAAGAAACTGAAACAAAAAGAGATTAGGTCCTTTGCCCAGGATCATACATTTAGAAAGTATGAAGACAGATCTGAAGACAGGAGGAGTGTATGTGTGTGTGTGTGTGTATGTGTGTGTGTGTGTGTGTGTGTATAAAATCTCACATATATGAGCCTTGTTATTCAGATGTACTCACATAATCACTCCAGGAATTAGAATTTAATGTATAATGGTTGTTATTTCAATGTTGTTGACACAAGTAAATTTATGTAAATAAATTTGACTTAAATAAATACATTCATGATAAATTTATAATAGCAATAAGTTATTCGAGAGAGCCCAGATGCACTGCCGCATGAGTTTTCTTTCTTTCTTTTTTTTTTTTTGTTCAGAGAAATCACTGAATTCCACACACATTTTTGTCCTCCCCCCAATGGCAAATTAAGATTCTATTTAAAGAACTGTATTTCTTGCCTCAAAAGAAAGCCATGTATGTTGACCAAAACTGCTTTTGTTTATTAAATTCACTGTGCTTTTCTGGTTATCCTCCTGGCCCTTTGACTATTATTTATTACTTTCTTTGGATAACTCTTCCTCATCCTGCTCTCTAAAAGGGATACTTTGAAGTCCTCTGTTCTCAATTTTCTTTTCTTATTGCTATTCTTTTTTTTTTTTTTTGGCAATCTTATGGACACCCAGAATCTCAGAGTTGGATAGGATTTTAGTTATCTAGCCCATTTCTTATTGGAACAGGGATCACTTTAGAATCATATTTCATAAGTGGTTGTGCTGGTTCCATCTTAAGACTTTCAATGAAGAGAAGTGTTTGATTTTCCAAGGCAGCTCATCCCACTTTTGAATGATTTAAATTATTTGACAAATAAAGCAATTCTACATTATTTCTACCTGCCATGCCTAGTTCTGTCCTCCTTGGTTCAAGCAAAATGAGGCTAATTCCCATTTCCATATGCCTACTCTCTGAATATCAGAATATAGCTTCAATTATCACCTCTTATGCAGTTGACTACCAAATCGTTATTTTCAACCCTAATCTTTTCTCTGAGTTCTGAATCAGCATTTCTAAATGACTAATTATACCTACAAGTGGATGTTTCTCCAGTGTCTCAAACTCAGTATAACTCAAGTTCTACTCCTTAACTTCCTGAACATGCCCTCCTTGAATTCCCAGTTTCTGTCAATGGTAATGTGATCTTTCTAATCATACAGGTTTCCTCTGCCAAAGTCCCCATAAATATTCCAAGTATCTCCCTGTTACTGAATAAAACCAAACTCCCTTAGTTGCCATTCAAGATCCTTTGCAATTTGACCTTAGCTTTATTTTCCAATCCTCTCCACACTCCAGCCAAATCCCCCTTAATGAATGTAACAGGGAAGCTATGCTGGTCTACTATTTCTTGAATATATTACTAATAAAATTATTATTATTCAAGGTTCAGCTTAATAACTCCTTGAGGAAGCCTCCTCTGATACCCCCATCTAGATGTTCTCTCCTCTGACCCAACAAAACACTATTAATTTCTTATTCTACTTTCACATTATAGCTTGTATTACAGCTATTTGTGTGTATGCCTTATCTTCTTAAAGTCAGGGATTATTTTAATATATACATATGTATATATTATATATAAAATTTACATATATATGTGTATGTATGTACACTTTATCTTCATAAGGATAGGTATTATTTCATATATAATGTATATTCTAAACATTATTAAACACACACATATATAAGTAATTATGTACATTTATGTGTTCATTTGATAAATATTAATTGAAAACCCAGTATGTATGAGGCACTGTAAAAGATTTAAACATATATATTTTATAAATGCATACTTGAACATGTGTGTATATACACATGACACATTCTATAAATATGTACATACACATTTATATATAAATATGTACATACATGCATATATATAAATATATAAATCTTTTATAATGCTTCACACATACTGGTTTTTCAATTACTATTTGTTAAATCCAATTCACTATCTATGGATTATCTTGCTCATATAATATTTCTAAAGGATATTTTATGATTTGGTATTGGTATAGTTTTTGACATAGAAGAAGCCCTTAGTAAACTCTTTTTCATTCATTCATAAAATTAAGTTAATTTATTTTTATTTCCATCCTTCTGTGGTAGTTTGAGGTACCATTTCCCTCCATTTTATAAATAGAAGGGTTTGAGTAACAAGGTATTAAATGTCACCCAAAACTGAACAAACAAAATTGAATCCATTTCACTCATTTTCCAAACTTGTGGTCAAGGCCTATCAAAGATAATGGAAACTCTTTATTGTTAATATTTTAAACACTGTAATAGTACTATTATTAATATGACAAATACTGTAAACTATTCTCCCTCCCACATTTTTTCTTTAAAAGTTCTTTTGTCTAGAAGTCTAAAGTGGCATCTATTTCTGTCACAAATCATGCCAGATCTTAAGCAAGTATTGTCTCAATTACTAATTTTTTTTTAAAGTTAACTTTTTGCCTATTGTAAATGGAAAAATAATGTGACAAAAGCAAGTTGAATTGAATTGAATTTCTCATTTAAATAAAATGAATCAAATCTATATAACCTACCACTATAACTTCCAACACTAATAACTTTTCTTTGATCTGTATTTTACCTGACAAATATAATTGTCCAGTGAAACTCATTTGAAAATTATTTCTGTGAAGTTGACATTGTTATGGGAAAAAATTTACTCTTGTGGTTATCTTCTAAGTGTGTGCTATCTCCTACTGCAATATTGTATACAGCTAGACATAAATGCTGAAGGTCCTTCCCAGTAAGCCATAGTGATTTCTTTAAAGCACTCAATGATACTGCCAACTAAAGTCCTTCACAGAACATTCTTTTCAATATCTTTTTGAAATATTAAAAATAGGCAGCATTCATTGTTCTGCTCTATGCTTCAGGATTCTCTAGGATTCATTATTAACCAAGTTTTTGGTTGTTTCAAATCATCTCAATCCCATTTACTCTGGATAATGAAGACACTGCTATATAAGTGATTGCCTCCATACTATGGCAACGTGTGCTATAAAAGCGAAAGATTGACAAAGCAATTGTTATTTAAAATAGGGAAGTATCAACAGAAGATATAAAACTCACTGGAGGTAACACTACAGCAGTTGCTGAACCAAATCAAATTAATAGACCATCTAATTTGATTCCTTGATTTCAGCATTGACCACTACTAGATGCAATGGGAATTAAACAAAATTTTATGTACCTAGTCTATTGTGCATTGTTACATATGGAGGGGGGAATTCTTCCTGGCCCTTGCAGGTGATTAACTTGCACCCTGAAGCATGAGATTTTATTATCTTTAAATCACTGTCTGGGCTTACAGAGCTGCAAATTTTATGTTAACAGTCATAAAATTATCCAGCCCATTTTAAAATTCAGACACAGTATTTGTCTCAATGACTTTCCATGGCACTGAATTCTGCCACTTTACCTCATGCTGTAAAAAGAAATCATTTCTTTTATTTGTTTTAAATTTATTGCTCTTCAGCTTAATTTAAATGCTGTGTTTCTGTATTATGGGCATGATAAAAAGGATACTTCATAATTTGATTAGACATTATCCTCCTTATCCTCCTTTGTACCATGAAAAAGGAGGCTTTTAATGTCATTCTCTTTATAAGTTAGGATTTTCCACCATCTTGGTGTAGTGGAGTAGCTTCAAACATGGATGCTAGGACCAGATTAAAATTTCATTGGAAAGTAACAAAATAAACAAAAAGACAATAAAAGAGATAATATTATATTTTAAAATAAAATCAATGTGTGACCACAGGGATCTTTATATACAGATTAGTAGCCCTATTTCTATTTGAGTTTGACATCATTGCTAAAGTGGAAAAAATACTGGATTTGGGTTCAAACCATGCCCCTGTTACTTGATATCTATGTCACCTTTGCCAAATCACATTAACTTCAGTTCCCTCAAAGGTCTTTTCCAGCTCAAAATCTATGCTCCTATAATTCCCTAAGGTAATGAGAAGACAGGTTCTTTAAAGTTAGAAATGGGATCTCACAAATGAATGCATACCTCCAGGTGAGTATTGTCTGTTGCAAAGAAATATCTTTAGAGGCCATAAACACATGAGAATGTCGACACTTCTCCAAACCTTTTTAGAAACCTGCTTTGAAATTGCATTCCTGGCTATTGACTGTGCTTTTAAATATACTGATGATTTTTCAGACTTTGAGGATATATTTACCTTTCAGGAATTTTCCAAAACCATGTGGAGCCAAATTGGTTGCTGAGTTAGGTGATTAAATTGGTAAAATTGTTTTGGGTCAATAATGCAGTGTGATTAGGAAGTTAGGATACTTATGGTTTTGTAGACAGACTTATAGGCTTTCTTTCAGGGCAAAACCAAAAGCAGAGGTGAGTTCCAAATTTGGCACTCACCATCACTGAAATTAGAATATTTTTCAAATACTGCTTTAAAGTTTATAAAGCATTTTGCCTAATGCTATCTCATTGATCTGCATGCCAATTCTTTGAGGTCAATGCTATATTGATCTAGCTTCCTATATAAATATAATATAGAGAGACCAATATAACCTTATCCCCATATTATAGATGAATAAACTGAGGCTGAGGGCAGTTAAATGCCCCAATCATATGGTTGTCTAAGGCAGGACTCAAACACAAGCATTCTTGGTATGACACTATATCTACTGTACTATAGCTTTTTAACACATGTATAATCTCCCAAGATAATTTTGGAAGACAACAATGGAGCATACTTATTTTCCTAAAGCATTGGTCATCCCATTCCCATCTTCGGTTTTGTGTAATGCTTTCAAAAGATTATGCTTGATGACATCTGGGCCTGTTCCTCCCCACTCCTCAACCTCCCAGTCTATATTGCTTTCTCCTTTGTTCCAACTCCAGGAACCACATGGCACTATTTATGCCAGGATACCCTGGGAACTTTGTGTTTCAGTATCCACTTGTCATTTCCTTGGTGCTTTTCTGTAGTGCTTCTACATTGCTTTTCAATGATTAAAAATAATAGAAATGCCAGAAATTTAAGATGTTCTAGCAAGGAAATCTTTCATTCCCTCAATATACCATACACTTACAAAATAATTTTCTCATTTTTAGTATCATTTACTATTTCCTATCATTTTCCTATTTCCTATCTCTTCCACTGTAGAATAGTATATTGCAGGGGTAGGCAAAGGCAATTATTAGGGTCATGGATGATTGTATTCAGTCCAACTTATTATTATGACTAGAAGAACAACTCAAAGAACATTTCATGGAATCTTCTTTGTATGGTAAAAGCAACGCTCATTCATTTGTATTTTGGTTTTGAATCATAAATTTCTTACATAATTTCTTTTAGACCTCAATTTATTTCAGGTCAAAATAGATCAGAAAGGACACCCACATTAATTGAACTGTATTCCCTTTAACAAAATAATCTAACAACTTCAAAGTGGGTGTTATTAATCTTTGGCTTTATTTCAGGAGTTGGCTCCATTTTTAATAAGGATATAAGCAGTTTTAAGCCTTTACTGTTCTCTTTAGATCAGGTATAAGACAGCATAAGAAAAGTTATAATTTTAAGGTGCTGCTTAGGTCCACAATGTCTCTGCTACTGGCCAGGTAAGAATTGCTCTCATTGAAAGGGGTGAGGAAAACAGCCTAAGCCACATCCAGAGACTCATATACTAGTCAGGATATTATGGTATGTGGCCTTCTGACTCATGGATTTTTGACTGCAGCACCTATTTTTGGTGAACCCATTTAATGTTGAGAAAATACCTATCAAATTCAATCAACCAACTAATTAGCACTTATTAAACATTCCCCATGTAGCAGCATTATTCCAAGTGCTAGGAATACAAATGATAAAAGCAAAAAAATCTTTACCCTCAAGGATTTTATGTTTATTCACATATTCATGTGAATATTATATGTATAAACATACATTATAGATAGCTATATGTGTGTAAGCATATATTCATACAATTAACAAAGACATACAAAGTATGCATAAAGAGATTTTGGACGGAAAAGTACTAGAAATATAGAAAGAACAGAAAAGGTCTTTTTTGGAAGCTGAAGCCTAAACTTTTTGATGGAAAACAAAGAAGAGGAGAGAATATGAGGAATAGTGTGCAACCAATGCAAAAAACATGGAAATGGGAGATGGAACACTGTAAGAAAAATCAGGAAAGTCAGCATTACTTGTCTATAGAATATATGAATAGTACTAATGTACCAAGAAGACTGAAAAGTCAAGAAAACACATGGATATGAAGAGCTTAAATGACAAAGGGGAGATTACATTGGAATACATAGGGCATAGAGAGCCACATAAGAAATTGATTGGGTGGGGGAAAACCTGGTCGGACTTTTACTTTGGGAAAATCACATGCTACATGAATTGGGATAGGGAAAGATTTGAGGGAGGGAATTAATTTGGAGTATGTTCAACTCCAAAAATAAACATTAATAATAACACAGTTACCAAGTTCTTTAAGATTTACAAAAAATATATTCTTTACAACAATACAAGCTGCACCAATATTACTTCTATTTCCTGGCTTTGTTTCATGAATGAAATATTTCCTTATCCAGGTGACATTTGATTTTCTTAAAGAGTACACTTTAAAATAATTTTCACATTATATATTTAATTTTTAAAATATAAACAAGTTATGTTATAAGTTTTATGTGTATGGAGGCAGCTGGCAGGGTACTGCATATAATACTGGACTAAGAAAGACCTTAGTTCAAATCTAGCTTCAGTTATTTACTAACTATATAACTCTGGGCAAGATACTTAAACCTTTTTGTTTCAGTTTACTTAACTGTAAAATGGGAATAATAACATCAGTTATCTTGCAGAGTTGTTGTGAGGATCAACTGGCATAGTATTTAAAGTATTTAGCACAATGCCTGAAATGTAGTAGGTGCTATATAAATATTTCTTTATTTCTCCCCTTTCCTTTTGCTTCATGTAACAATTTAGAGGGGAATGAAAGCTTAAAAATATAACACAATAAAACAAGTATTAGGGAAAAAGTAATGTTACTTCCCCTCACTGCCCTTGTCTATAACAAGAGTTTAGACTAAATGATGCTTAAGGTGCTGAACGACTGACTTTCTTGTTTCTTTTAAGTCCCAACTAAAATCCCACCTTTAATAGGAAGCCCTTTCTAATTCTTCTTGATTCTAATGACTTCCCTCTGTTAATTTCTTATTTATCCTGTATATGGCTTGCTTTGTATATATTTATTTACATATTGTCTCTCCCATTAGATTATAAACAACTTGAGAGAAGGGACTATCTTGCACTTAGCACAGGGATTGGTACACAGTAGGTATTTAATATATGTTTATTGATTGATATGATGATGAGCTGGTACATTTTCTGAAGTCACCTACAAGGTTATGCTGCTTATCTCTCTGTCCATACGTAGCATCAGGGTACTCTTTTCTGTCTGGGTAAAGGGTATTTACCCCTCTCCTTCAATTTGTATACATACAATAGATAACTGTTCATAAATAGACATTTAACAGCTCCAGCAAAATTCCTTATTGCCAAAGAGAAGAAAAATGTCAGAGTAAGCTATAAAAAAATGCTTGGTTTTTTAAATGCAGAAATGGCAATTCCAAGCATTTACACAAATTGCTATGTACTGTAGGTTGCAATTCCAAGATAGAATAATACCTAAAGTTGCAACTATGAGCAAATCTAAGAACACTTGTTTTGAAAGTAAAGGCTTAGTCAGTGTTATGGCATTCTGGTAATCTGCATAGTGTTGCCTATAATGCTTTGTCCTGAAATTTTTATTTTATATATTGATCTCTACATATTGGAAATAGCCTGACTAAAATTCCATTATATATTTAAAAAGAAACTAAGCTGAGATGAGAAATGTAGCAAATGAAATTATTTCATATTTTGTGCAGAGTAACATAATTAGTATAATATCATTGTCATGAATCTGAAGACTTTTAAGTATGTGATCATGAAATTCACAGGATGAATTTTAATTTTTATCAGTGAAAAACTATTAACTTCACATAATTTGTGTTTGATTTATATATTATTGAACCTTCATAATGTTTTGCCTCAATTTCCCTGGTGGTGACCCCTCCTCCCCCCATCCCCGTCCTGACCATTAGGACTGAGATAATTAGGGCTTCAGAGCTCTGGCCACTAGCATTCCAAAAAGTCATAAAACTCCAGATGGCTTATCTCAAATACCTGGATGACCCCCCCCCATTTTCTACTCCAGACATCCTGTCTTCTAGCTTCTTCACTTATTAGAATTTATGCTCTTTCCTCCGAACTCCCCAACCTGTCAGAAGTGAATTTATGGTCCTTTCCTGGAACTTCTATCCCCCCAATGCTCTACCTCCCCTTGCCTTTGTTTCCCTAATCACTGGAGCCTTATAAAAGTCTCTGTAACACCTTGATCAGTGTTGGATGCTTTGAGACAAGAGTCCCATCCACTGGCTGGGGGTTGGACACGGATCCTGTTTGGCCATGGATCCTATTTGGCTGCCACTCCAGACTATCCAATAATATTATATTATATATAAAAAAATAACCCTCTCTGACTTGAATGGACTGATGCTGAGTGAAATGAGCAGAACCAGGAGATCATTATACACAGCAACAACAAGACTATATGATGATCAATTCTGATGGACATGGCTCTCTTCAACAATGAAATGTTTCAAACCACCTCCAATTGTTCACTGAAGAAAGCCATATACACCCAGAGAGAGGGATGTGAAATGTGGACCACAACATAATAATTTCCATGCTCTCTATTGATGTTTGCTTGCATTGTGTTTCCTTTATCAGATTTTTTTTCTTGTAAATATGATTTTTCTTGTACAACAATAAGTGTGGAAATATGTATACATATATTCGCTTTGTCAAGTATTTTAACATAATTAACATGTAGTGGATATCCTGCCATCTAGGGGAGGGGTGGGGAGCTGGGGGGAAAAATCTGTAACAGAAAGCTTTATAAGGGTCATTGTTGAAGAATTACCCATACATATGTTTTTGCAAATAAAAAGTTTTAATAATAATAAAAAAAGAACTCTGGAAAAAAAACCCTCTCTAATCTCCATCTTGCCTCAGTTTCTCTGGCATTACAATAAGAGAGGGCAAAAATATAAATATAAAAATAGGCTCTGACAAATGAATGAATGAGAAATAAATCATAGGTTGATAAAGGGGAAGTTAAGACTTTTTTTAGGTAAATTCTTAATATTTTTGATGTGGAAAATATATTTGAAAAAAGACTGAATTTGTCTAGTTCTTATTGTCAGGATACATGGCTTGTACCTTACTAGGCCTTAGTTTCCTTCTCATCTGGAGGATAGCTTACATTTTAATCCCTAGATTAAGGAGTTTCCTCTTTTCCACTGCCAGAGATGAAATATGAGATCACCTAAACCAACATGGAATAAATTTATATTGTAAAATCTTAGTCCAAATATCGTAATACTTCTTTCTTTGTGTTTTAAAATCAATAGGTCCTTATTCATTTTGTCTTGTTTTGCTTAAAAGAAAAAAAAAAGCAAATATACATCTAGTCAGACACTCAAAGACAAGTATTTAAGACTTTCAGAATGGAGAATTAAGTGAATTTTAAAGAAGATTACACATATATCTTTTGTTATATTCAAGTCTGAATTATGATATATCCAATAGCTCCTCTGAGACCAAAGACAGAATATTTGAACCTGTCTAAATAACCAAAATTAAGTTTAGGAAATGTAGCTGCGTATACTAATCCTCAAGTGTTACAGTAAAGGGAACTATAAATGTGTAGGTCCTGCCTTCTCTAATGCAAGATGGCATTCTGAGAAGGGCACTCATCTTGGAGTCACAAGACCTGGATTGAAATTTTGGTCCTGATACAAGCTATATCCACAATGATATCATTATTCTGAAAAAAACAGTTTCTTGGGGCAGCTAGGTGGCGCAGTGGATAGAGCAGCAGCCCTGAAGTCAGGACGACCTGAGTTCAAATCTGATCTCAGACACGTAACAGCTGTGTGACCCTGGGCAAGTCACTTCATCCCAATTGCCTCAGCAAAAAAGCAAAAAAACAAAAACAAAAACAAAAAACAGTTTCTTATAAGTAAAAGAGAGATGAATACATTTGCATTATGCTGGGAAGATATTATTGGGCATAATGTAAAGTATATCAAAAATGACCTGTTATTCTGTAATAATTTCAGGCCACAGAGACAATACCTGAGAATTTGGTACAACAATAACGGGCTATCAAGGGACGGATAGATATTTGGAGCTGGAAGTTGCCTTAGCTTCAGATCATGGAGGTGGTCAGTCAATCACAGAGCTCATGTGCAGACCATGTGACCACAAACCAGCATTCATTTTCACCACTCCACCAAGGAGTAGTCCTTTATTTCCTTTAAATCCCAATGGGAAATCCTATCACTTACAAGAAGCCTTTCCCAAAGTCTCTTAATTCTCCACTGATGTCTTTCTATTTATTCTCCATATAGCTCACTTTGTATGCTATCTATTTGCATTTTGCCTCCCATTTAGATTGTAAATTCCTTTGAGGGCAGGGACTATCTTTTGCCTCTTTTTGTATTCCTAGAAGTTGGCACAATGCCAGACATATAGTAGGCACTTAATGTTTACAGATAGATCGAATAATTAACCTGGAACTTCAATTTAAAATATTTTCTTTGCTTTGGAAAATAAGATAAATTTTCTTCTTCTATGGAGGGTGTGTCAAATCCTACATAGGTAAGGTGGAGGTGTCAAATTCCAAGGGCCTACAAAACTTCCAAGATTGGAACCAGATTAAAAAGTAATTTAGGAAATGTTTAACAGCAAAACAACAAAATGCAATACAGCAAAGGTAATGTTAATTTGTGGTTTTCCAAATCAATATGCAGTTCACAGTGTTCAATCTCTACTTGAGTTTTATAGCCTTACCCTAAAGCATAGAGAATTTAAGTCACTTATTCAAGTGACAACTTAAGAGGAGGTGGCATCTTAGAACTTGGACCTAGATGGTGATGACTCCAAGCCAAGCTTCTAAATACTAATAAATATTGTGTCTATATTTGCAATCCGTATGTTGTTAGATTTGTATTTGTCCATTATTTCTCTGAGCATTCACCAACTAGATTATAGAAGTAATAAGCCTAGGAATGGGTCATAAATTGTGAGAAAGTTGATCTGGTACAAAAAAATCAAATATGGGAAACCCCACAAAACTGAAAACTCTTAAATAGATAATTCTTCTTTAAGATGAATTTGCTTTTTTTTTTTTTTTGCTTTGGTACTTTGCCTAGTTTTGTGAAACATGAATATCTATTTCTAGAAAAGTGGGGTTTAGTTCAGGATTTAGTTTTCAGTTGAGGCAAGTGGTTGTAGCAAATACCAAAGTGTCCTTTTATGTTTTTTTTTTTTAATCACTATCAAAGTCTGTACTTAGATGGCCACAATCTGTCACAATATGAGAAAATCATATGTTACCTTGGATACGAGGCTTGCTCTGTATGCAGCTAGCTGCTTCAGGTATTCTTTCTTTGCTGCTTCAGTTTTCTTTTTGTAGACCTAAAAGAATAAGAGAAAGGCCTAAATGAGAGAGTACACCTGCTTTTGTTTTCAGAGAAGCATAATTTATATCAATAATCTTTTTCATGCTGCCAAAAATATTCATTTCCCAACAGTCACTTAGAAACACTTATTTTATTGAAAGATTTTTTTTGAAGAGTGTGGCTATGGATTATTACAAGTAAAAGAATAGAGATAATACAATTTTACTTAGATTATACTAAAGGATTTATTTAGGATAGTGTGAGCATTGAAATAGTTGATTTAGGAAGGATATCACTTATGAATACTGGTGAGAATATATGCATACAACCAAAGTATTTTCCATTTATATAGCAGCAAGATTATTTGACCAGAATAGTAAAAACACAACAGATACTCTTTAACAACCTATAAGAAAGGGTATCCAAAAATCTTAATATCTTCTTCAGGTACACTAACTTTACTATTTTCTTTTGTTGGTCTTCTACCTTTTGTCTATAGTTGAGGTCACAGAAGTTCAATTTGAATCTTTTTCATTTGGATTGATTTTAAGAACATTTTCACAATGTCTTTCTTTCCATTATAATCTTAATATAGCCTTATGAAAATTCTGAGTACAGAATGGCAACAGAAAAAGATTGTGAGAATTGTATATGGACCACTCTGCTTTGATTCTATCTTCTGATACTAGAACAGATAGATAGTGCAATGAAGAGAGCACCGAGTTTGGAGTCAGGAAGACCTGAGTTCAAATTTCAAGTCATATACTTACTAATTGTGTGAACCTGGCCAAATCATTCAGCTACTTTCTGTTTCAAGTTTCCTCAACTGTAAATTGAGATCATATTTGCACCTACTTCCTAGGCTAGTTATGGGGAACCGAAAGAAAGGACTTTTGTAAAGGTACTTACCATAACACTTACCATGGAATAGGTATTATATAAATGGTTATTCCCTACTTTATTTTCTAAGCAGAAGAGTGATCATTAAGGACCTACTCCACCTTTATTTTAAAAAATAAACATGGCCTGCAATGAATAAAATTTAGGGCATAAGACAAAGGTCATACTGCTAAGCTGAACAAAGAAAAATCATTTCAGAGTAAAAGAAAAGATTGGTTAAATGAAAATAAGTGGCCATCTGTTGATTCAGTTCCTACTTTTTCTACCCATTTGCTGCTGCCAGTACTTAGAACTTCCTAAACTTTCCAAATATTAGCTACTGTACATAAAACAAAAGTTTTTGGTTTAGCATGACTTAGTTTAACTTTTTCATGTATTAAAGTTCATACTGGGGAGCCAAGGTCTTCCACCTTTTTCTAATATTGAAATTTATGAGTAAAGAAATATTAATTTGGACATGCTTCTTTGGCTTTGGCCAAAGCACAAAAACAGTCAAAATGGGTAAACACTGAACATAGGCCTGCAATACAGAAACCCTATTTCATTATTTCCAAAGCAGACAATTGTTAGTGGAGCCTGACTCCCTGCTATGAAATTCAATATGTCTAAAACACTCTTTATTCCTAGACACTAGTGGTTTTAATTAAGATAGACTATCCCAAGGAAAACAATGATCAGGCTTGACAAAGGGAATTAGAAACAGGACCCTAATTAATACATATACTAATTGTTCATTCCTTTCCTGACCCTGTTCCTCACTTCCTCTAGACTTAAAATCATGTCTCTGCTCCTCAGTCTGGAACATCTGGCCAGTAAGAATGTGCACCTTGGAATAGCCTTCAACAAGGCATTCCTCCCATCCATTGATAAGTGTTTCCTGAAGCTGCCATTCTGTGAAGGGCCTAGGCTGGACTATCTGTAGTCTCTCCTGATCCCATTTCCTGACATTCTCTGGCCCACAAAATGCTACCAGCCTCCCCTACAGCTCCCCCTTTGTGTGTTGTTTTTTCCCAAGAATGTAAGCTCCTAGAGGGAAGAGATTGGCTTTGTTTTTGCTTCTATCTGTACCCTTTAGTGCTCAGCACTGGATTAGGAGCTTATTAAAATGCTAAGAAGTGCTTAGTTCCTTTCTTCTTCCTTGCTTAAAGAAGATCCCCAGCACACTAGACAGGCCTCTTGAACTTGGGGAAGGACATGGGCAACAGCTGCATTTTTTCATTTTTCTAACTTGGAAAATGCCAGTTTGGCCTGGATTGAACTCTGTGGTCCTCTCCAGCTTAGAATGTAGGTTGCTACAGTCAAAGGCACCAAAGCAGAGGAAGCAATACCAAATCTAGCAAGCAGCATGCAGGCCAGTCCAGCTAGAATACAGAGAGCATGAAGAGTAGAAATGTGAAATTCAGCCAGAACTATAGGCCAGGCCCAGATTGTGTGGGACTTGAAATGATGTCAAGCTGAGTTGTTCTATTATGCTAGAGGTAGCAGGGAACCACAAAAAATTTGAGCAGAGAAATGTTATGGGCTTTAGGAATGCCAATTTAGCAGCCATATGAAGGACAGACTAGAAATAGGAAAGGCTAAAAAAGGAAGGAGACCCATTAGGAGAGGGTTAGAATACTCTGGATGAGAAGTGATGAGAATTTATGGTGGTTAGCATAGGGACTGGGAGAAAGGGTTGCATAATAGAGGCTTTGTAGAGATAGAAATCAGCCAGACTTAGTAACTCATTGGATATAAAATCTAAGAGAAAGAGAGATGAGTCAAAGATGACTCTCAGATGGCAATCCTGAGGCTAGAAGGCTGGTGATATCTTCACCAAAGATGGAGAAATTCAGAGGAGGAAAACTAAGAAGAGAAGCAAGTTTCCATCTAGAAATATATGTCTAAATTCTTTTATTTTTTGTAGTCTAGTTGTGTACTTCTAATCATTTAGGTCTGAATTAGTATTTATTTTTGAAGATAAATGTCTGCAAACTAAAAAAAAAATGAAATATTAGATCAAACACTAACACTGCATGCATTTCATTAACTAGGATGTGCTATTTATACAGTCAATTTGGTTACTCAGCCTTCGAGAAACACGTGGTTGCACAGTTATTTGCTGATTTATTTTTCCTTAGGAGAAGCAGATTTCTGTATATAGTTTCTTTAAAGCCCCTCTTCAAGACATAAATTGTAATGAATGGTCTTAAACTGGCAGGGTTTACATTTATTCTTAATACCACAGAAACCTTCTGAGAGGTTATTTCCCATAAAGATAGAGTTCCTATTTACAGCTTGAAAGCAAATATTTTAGTAAAGATGTTTCTGACAGTAACACATATTTATATAACCTAAGCATTTCTATTTTTTTTATTAATAGGGTACTCAAAGTGACCCTTGTTCAGGTGATTAGGGTCCATTCAGTTTCCAAAGGTAGTTCTATGTCATACTTTTGTCTGTAGTTTCCTCAAAAGGATTGTTGTTAAAGAATCAGAGAGACAATCTTCCCTTTGTATTCAGGCTTGCCTGACTTTTTCATTTGTTGTCTATTAAAACAGCCATGTCATCATGGAATCCTTTATTTACATTAATTGACAATGTGCATAACAAAGGACATGGTACAATTCCTTTGTTGAACTTCATGCTGCTAAACTGATAGGAAAGGGTTAATTTCTTTTGCTAACTGTCCATTAACAGTAATGGAAAGGGGATGATGTGGGGGAGGACTTTCTCCATGAATTACATGCTGAATATATGCCTGAGTTTCACTTGGGGATCAATGTTGTTATGAAGCACCTGACTAGCATTCATATTCCCATGTTTTCCACAAATGACTCCCCATTGGCTATTGATGATTGGCTGTGTGGGATCATTCATATAAGTGCCTAAGTACCACTTTAGAAAGGAGTAAACTCATCACGTCACATTACATGGATTGATGGATCCACTTTCTCTTGTTAGCTGTAAATGTTCAGAGGAAGGATTTAAAGGAATGATTATAAGAGACATATTTCTGTGTCAGTGTTTCGGGGGCAATGGGACAGATAAGAATGGAAATCTAATGTGGATCCTATAGAGTCTGTTAGGATTTTCACAGATTTGAGAACTAGCTAAGGTTTATAATACTTTGAATGTTTATTTTACATATTAAAACACTCAAATTAATGAAAGCTAACCTGGTTCCAGATGTTGTTTTTGATGAAAATGCCTTAAAGAAGTCTTCAACATGTCACTTGGCCTCTGACTATTTATATAAAACTGCTTCTGAACCTTTAAAACTCCTATCAAAGCATGGAAAAATTATGATCAGAGACTTAAAGAGGAAAGGCACCTAAAACTGATAATATAATTTAACCCCCTAATGATATTGTTGCTCAGTCTTGTCCGAGACTTCATGACTCCATTTGGAATTTCCTTGGAAGAGAAAATGGAGTAGTTAGCCATTTCCTTTTCCAGCTCATTTTACAGATGAGGAAGCTGAAGCAAATAGGCAAGGAAATTCCTACCCAGAATCACACAGCTAGTAAGAGTCTGAAACCAGATTCGCAATCAGGAATATGAGTCTTCGTGACTTCAGGCCTGGCACTCTGTACACTATGGCTGCTCTCCAAGGTCACCTGGGGTTACAGATAAAGAAACTGAGGCTGAGAGGTAAAGTTACTTATTCAAAGTCATACAGGTTATAAGTGGCAGAGCTATGATATGAAACTCTGACTCCAAATCCTGCATATTTTCCTTAGGATCAGGCTGCCTCAAAAAAATGTTCTCTCTCTCCTAAACAAATACTAAAAAGATTCCTGGGTAACTCAAGATGTTCCACCAGAGGCCCCTGGGAAGGGCATGGCCCAAGAAACTCATCTATTGTTAAATGACAAGCTAAAAAGGGGGATGAGGGAATGCACTTAGAAGTGGCCTCTAACTTATGGGAATAACATTCTGTGATGACCACTTTACTTAGCCTTCACATGTGATAAGAATAGGACTGGTTTGCAAGTTTGTGATAGAAATGGTCTCTGTCCCTCTCAGGGAAAGACAAACAATGAAAAGGAATGTGATTTATACTCTAAATATTAGTGCTTCGTTGAGCTGCAAAATGGCTTCCAAATGGTGCACAGCTGGTTGAAATAAAGGGAAACACTGGACAGGGGAGGATTAGAATATCATAATACATCATATATACAGTTTACTCCAGTTTATCAAAAGACTTTTGAACCTACCCTGCACTATGCACTAGGCACAGATGATATTGTTTGGTACTGTGAGAAAGTTCCCATGTCTTCTTCTAGAAATGTATCTCAATAGTGAAACTAAGGGATGTGTGTGTGCCTAAACTCAACAAAATGTAATCTTCTAAACCTATGATTCATTTGAAAAATGTTCTTAATATTTAGGTATATTTTAATGGATTAATAGTTCCTAACTAAAATATACCCTGTTGGGTTTTTTTTTAATTACTGATTGTAATGGAAATGAAAAGAAAAGGAGAAAACCTCCAAAAATCTCATGCTCAGGAAAAATTTTCTTACTGTCTTTTTCACCACCTCCCTGAGAAAAACTCATATAGAAAAGGAAACTCTTTAAAATCTCTTCTAATCCTTCCTCTCTCTTACTTGGTTCATAGCCTATATGTAAACATGTTTTATTTCAACGAAGACTTTATAACAGAAAGAAAGGCGGCATAAAATTTTCTACTTAATTTGACTTTTATGAAGTCAAATTAGGATGTTTTTGGTTAACTATATATACACTATCCCCAAAGTTTATATTTGATAGAAATTTAATTTCTGTCATATGTGAAGCATGATAACAACAAGCCTATGGTAAATAATTAATTTTTAGAGGTCTTCAAAAATTGAGTTCACAAGGACTTCTTTTAGTAGACTTGAGAGGTGAGCTAGAGGAGATAAATCATCTGTTAGTCAATCAACATTTCTCTCATCAACTAGGAAGCAGACACTAGGCTAGGTACTGAGGATACAGAGACAAAAATGTAACTGTTCTTGTCCTGTAGGAATTTACATTCTAGTAGTCAAGCGTTTGGTACATACTCAAAATACAAAGTGTTCCAAAAGTCTTTTCAGCTCTCAAACTTAAGAACTAAGCACTAAGACTTTTGGGGCACCCTCAATTTCTTCTAGGATACAATTTTTTTTTTACTACAAATGTCCAATGAAATAAATATAGCAATGATATTCTCCAATGGGACTTGGATATTTCTTAGTCAACTCAAGGTATATAGGACACATGCATTTATAGCTTGAAGGTCAGTTTATCCCATTTTCTCATTTTACACTTGAGGAACCTGAAGTTCATCTAACTTAAATGACTTTCTTAAGACAACTCTTAGTAAGCAGCAGAGCTAGAATATGAACTAGGACCTGGTGATGAGAAATCCTTCACTCTTTCCATTATGATACAATGCCTCTCATTATCATCATTTACTCACAACTGGACTTCTCAAAGTAACTAAATTAATCAAATTTATTCATGATGCAATTTGATTGGGAGATGTCTAAGAATAACAAAATCCAAGGAGATGTCAAAACCAGTGTTTACAGAATGATTGTGGGTTCTACTATGAAAGAACTGGGGAAGGATGAAGGGAAAATGAGAAGATAAGAGACAATTATATAGCATTTACTCTATACCAGGCACTGTTCTATGTACTTGACAAACACTATCTTTATTTGCTTCTCATAACAGTCCTGCAAGGTAGAAGCTGTTATTATCCCCATTTTACAGCTGAGGAAATGTATAGATTAGGTGGTTTGCCCAGAGTCACACAGCTAGTATGTATCTAAAGCCAATTTGAAATTGTCTTCTTGACTTCAGGAAGTACTTAGCACTGTACCACCAAGGTCCTTTGTAATGATACTCTTCTGAGACACATGGAAAAGCTCTCCTGCTATACTCTAGTTGTGAAGAGGACCTTGGCTAGATGTGACAGAATACAGTGTGATGTATTCCTATGAATTACCCTTATATTCCACTCATCTGACAGTGAGATCTATACAAAGAATTTTTAAATAGGCTTATAGATTTAAACATGCTATTTTATTTTATTTTATTTTTTTGCTGAGACAATTGGAGTTAAGTGACTTGCCCAGGGTCACACAGCTAGAAGTGTTAAGTGTTTGAGATCAAATCTGAACTCAGGTCCTCCTGACTTCAGGGCTATTGCTCTATCTATTGTGCCACCTACTTGCCCCTTAAACAGAAAACATACCATTTTAACAGAAATGCTAACAAAATAATTAGAAGATACTGTCATCTCAATTGACCTTGCATTGACCTGCAAGAATTACAGAGAACTGACATAGATTTTTTGTACTCTTTGCCCTAAATCTCAAACAATATAGCACAGTCCAGTGTGAAATATTTTTCTCAGGGCATAAACATCACAGATGATACCAAGACAGACATCCAGAGAAAGTAACACAGATAACCACTTTCCAAAACTGTACTGCTTTGTTCTATAGAAGTATCTCTTGGATCTTCTACTTTTCCTTTTGTCTACATATCCCATTTAGAACTGCAACTTGAAGGTCTTTGGTTCTCCATGCTTTTAAGTGTTTCCTACAAGCAAAATGTGAAACAGAAACTAATGTTCTTTTTGAGCTGATGGAAACAGTTGTTGCCTTCTTGAGTCCAATATTAACTATGTTGTTTCTATGAGGACACTTCTTGGGAAAATTTACATTTTTCTTTGAAAATTGATTCTTTGGTCATTCCTCAATTGATAAATGGTTAAAGGATATGAATATGAAGTTTTCTGAAGAAGTCAAAGTAATCTATAGTTATATAAAAATACTCTAAATTCCTATCAATTATAGAAATGCAAATTAAAACTCAAGTAACATTTACCTCTATCTGGCTAATATGACAGCAAAGGAAAACAATACATTTTGGAGGAATGTGGAAAAATTGGAACACTACTGTACTTTTGATGGAGTTGTGAACTGATTGAACCATTCTGAAGAGCAATTTGGAATTATGCCCAAAAAGTTATAAAACTATGCACTCCCATTCCTGAAATATCACTGCCAGGTCTGTATCCCAAAGAGATCAAAGAGAAAAGAAAATATTCCATATATACAAAAATATTTGTAGTGGTAAAAGGATGACCATTAGTTGAAGAATGACTGAACAAGTGATAGAATACTGTTGTGTTATAAGAAGTGATGAGAAGGATGATTTCAGGAAAACCTGGGAAAACTTTTATAAACTGATGCAGAGTAATGCGTGCACAGTCAGGAGATGATTGTATCCAGTCAGAGCAATATTATACAATGATAAGCTATGAATGCCTTAGCTATTCTCAGCAATACAATAATATAGAAAATTCTGAAAGAGTTATGATAAAAATTACCATCCACCTCTAGAGAAAGAACTGATACAGTCTGAATGGAGGTTGAAGCATATTTTTTAAACTTTATTTTTCTAGGGTTTTTTAGGTTAAAAGCAACAATAACACAAAGTAGTAGAAATCACAAAGCTGATGAATTAAGGTAAAAGGAATTATCTATTAATTATGATCATCATCCATATAATATAAATACTTAATAAGTCTGCTAAAAAGTTTCCCTATACATGGAAAACTCTTTCCTTTCTCCCATCTCGGCCTATTAATATCTATTTCTTCCTTTAAGGCCACATTCACATGGCTACTGCCTCCAGTGAAACTTCTCTATTCTCTATGGCTGGACACCTATTATATATTTATTGTATTTTAATTTTTATTATATTTAGCTGAGCATATGTCTAATTACTCCTGTTCAATTGTAAACTCCTATCTTATTTATCAATTATATTCTCTCAATGCTTGGCCTAATGCACTGCACACAGGAGATATAATTGTTGAAAGTGGGATGGATGAATGAAAAATATCTCAAGAAAAAAATCAAGTGTGTGCCTTTAAAACTATGTTAAATCTAGACCTATTCTTGAAATTAAAACCAAGCAGGATATTTTGAAAAGATCACTTTGGAATCAATGTATTATTAGCAATACTATGATTCCACACATCTCACTTCCAGTATACTCCATGAAAATTCCTATTTCCAAGTTTGATAAAGTGCAGCAGTTATCCAATATAAGTGTCTGATTTCTCACTTTGAGCACACTTAGCAGGAGGTCCACTCCTGTCTGCCATCCTGCAGCGATGCAGAAGATTCCTGCTGGTTCATCTAGCACCGCAAATGGTCTTCTCAGGTAAGAGGCCTATTAGACCCTCTTGGTTATCAATTAGTCATTAGAAGCAACAAGTATTTATTGACAGTTTGGTGACTGCATTTAAATCCACAGCAGTATCTTTAAGTGGAAATAAGAGATACCCCATACACTGTCTTTGCTGTCTTTAAATATATCCCCATTTATCTCTTCTAGTTAGGAGTTTTTGCTAAATACCTGAAAAAATGGCATTGCCTGTGTGGCTGATTAGACATTTAAACCCCATGGAGTCAATGAAAGTGCCCAGCAAATTAAGAATTAACCATGTGCTACATTTTAATATGGGCAGCTAGGTGGTGAGGTGGATAGAACACTGGACCTGAAAGTCAGGAAGACTCATCTTTATGACTTTGAATTTAGCCTCAACAACTTACTGTGTGAATCTAAGTAAGTCACTTAACTCTATTTTCCTCAGTCTCCTCATCTGTAAAATGATTTGGAGAAAGAAATGACAAATCACACCACTTTCTGTATGCCCAACTTTCAAATCCCAGACTAAGAGTTTGGCCTATTTCACTGAGTCTTTTTAATCACCTCAACCCTCACAGATTTTTTCCCTATTCTGATTTTCTATAGCAATTTTGGGGGGTGGTAAAGAGAGTGGAGGTTGTAAAAGAGAAAGAAATATATACAATTGCACATGGACAATAGGAAAATAATGGTATAGGTAAGATATTTTTTTTAAAAAGTTGTCTTTTTTTTCCTTCTATAGAAACACATTCTAAATTCAAGTGGAAATGAATGAATAGGAAGATTAGATGTTCAAATATTCACCTTATATACAACTATTCATAACTACATCATATGCACAAAATGAAATCAACTTGAACTTGTCATTACTTTAGAAGAACTGCTATTAATAACAACGTAGGGATTGTGTGCAAAGTATGCAGCTGTTATCATGGTGAATCTATTTGGCATACAAATACTCATGTGCATATATAGAATACCTGAAACAGAAATGAAATATGCATGGCATTTTAATATAACAATATATTTGCTCAATTAAAAGTTATTTCCAAATTTTATTACCAGTTTTAGAATGGCACAAAGTACATTTGTTCAGTATTATCTTACATTGATATTACTTCAGTATAGTAATACTAGTTATATAAACTCTTTCAAAAGAATCTATAATCACTGGTATGGGTCTTTCCTCTGACTAATGTTGTTCACTCCTCTTCCTACTTGAGTAGTTGAGGATTTACTGTGGTTGAAAAATTAGTTACCAACATTTTAGTGATGAGTATCTTTGCACTTAGCTGGACTAATGACCAATGACAAGATAAGGACAATTGCCAGGCCCCCGAGTGGAATTCTTCCATGTGAAAAAAGTAGCAAGTAAAGTTAATTTTTTTCTTTTTTTGAATTTTTATCCTTAGCACCTTACCAGTATCTTGTACAAAGTTGGTACTTAATAAATGTTTATTGATTTGGATTGGTAGGACTGACCAAAGATTGTACTCAAGTGAAATTGCCATCAGGAGACCCATATTTGCTTTGTACCACAATGAGATTTCAGAGAAGGACTTGACTGGAGAATACTATTGTTATTTCCAAGGAAAGTTTTTTTTTGGGAAAGATGAGAGAATACTTAAGCAAGAGAGTTTTAGTGGAACGACCAAGAGAAGTCCGCATATGAATTCTAGACTGTAACAGGCTTTTAGGTAATGTAAGTACTGGTGACATAAAATCCAAGTTCCATGAGATGATAAGGGATAAATGGCATCATTTATCTGGTGGGTGTTTGAGCACCAATGAGGAGTAAATGATTTGATTTTGTGAGCTCAGAGGATTTGTCAGCTGCCTCATAAGTATAATTCTGGCTCTTCATATCCCTGCTGCTTCTAATTTAGCAGGACAGGCTCATAATTGAAGCAAATTAACTATTTACACTTGCCACTTCTACCAGGGGAAGAGGACACATCAGCAGGAAAGAATGAGTGGGAAATTAAATTCTTCCCACTTGTGTCAGATCTGCCCTTATATAAACACATTAACAGTAATTTCATGAGGCGTCAAACATAGGAATAAATACTGCGGGATAAAATAATGAGGTGTTGCTAGTGAGCTGAACCTCTATGGCTAATATTGCTGGATATGAATTATGCAGCCTGAAAGAAGGCATATGTTACAGTATTCAAATACTTGCTTTGCAAGTGCTTGCTGATCATTAAATTCTGGAGCCTGAGGTAAATTTATCTTTCTTTTCAACCACAAGCTCTAGCATTTAAGAAAATATCTTCTCTCCGTCTGTCTGTCTGTCGGTCTCCCCACCTTCCACAAATACACACAGGTTGTTGTCCCTTCTGAATACACAAAACTCTGAATAGGCATTCCATTCCATTTTTAGAATAACAGCATGTTTATTTAGCTCTTTGGCTGAAGCTTTAAAGCCATTTAACGTAATGTAAACAAGAACATTTTGTTTGTAATTTGCTAAATGTATTACAGCCTTACTGTGCCTCCAATTAGGAACTTAAGGTTCATTTAGTACATTTACATCTGGTTCTGATTTAAAGTGACTTTCCTTTTCCATTTAAGAGCTACTTTGACTTGGCTGAAAATGACCTGTGTGCCCTTTATAGCTATCTGGACCACTCCTGCCTGCTTTAAAGCCAGAGAGACTCTTATTTAATAGGCTTAGTTTGAGCTTCACAGTAGCCAGTGCACATGGGATCTATATTGAGATGAGCAGTAGAAAAGAATTCAGGAATACTTAGATAGACAGAAGATTTAACTGGAACCTCATTTTAAAAAAGGATGCTGAGGATTGCTGGAAATCCAATGAGACTAATACAAAAGATGGGACATAGTTAAGTTTCTATTTTTCCCTCCATACTTTCTAGTCAGTGAAAAATAAGTAGCAAAGAACAACATCACACTGATAACTTGTTTTATTTTAGTTTCCCCATCTGGTGCCTTCTTTAAAAAAAAAAGAAAAAAAAAGACAATGTACTAGCTTCCTGAAATGAGCTCTATCTATTGTCGTAGGATTCATTAGCATTTAAAACTTCCATTTGGAATCCCCAACACAATTCTGTTCCCACTCCAGAGTCAGCACCATTTTCTAACGTATTAAAATGAAGATATTTCTGATAGGTGCATTTTCCCCCCAAATGGCTTAGGGAAGAATTGTGTATGTGCATGTGTGCATTATGTATAAGTGTAGTTTTTATGTTGCTCAGAAAACTTTATTTCTTCTTTTTGCTTTTCTTTGAATTCCTTCATGTAAAACTTCACAGTAACCCAAGTCCATCTTTCTCTACTTTTACTTTCTCTCTCTTTCTCCTTCCTCTCTCTTCCTCTTCCCCACTTCTTTCTCTCTCTGTCTATCTCTCTTATCTCTGTCTGTCTCTTTATCTATCTATCTATCTATCTATCTATCTATCTATGTCCTTCACTCATCACAGATCCTGAAATTAAGAGACCTGTCATTCTCCACAGCTTTTTCTCTCCCACACTCCCCAATGAGGGAACTTGTGATATAAACACATGGCAACTCTGTTAGTCATGCTCTCATATGCAGTCAAGAAAACATTCAATTGTAATCTCCCTAATAGCTAGTTTTTTTATAAATATTGTAATTTTCTAAGCCTCCAATAAGTCATCAATAATTTTGTCCATTTTTCCCAGTTTGTGTTTACATTTGTAGCTGCTGATAATTGTGGGCTATTAGGACAACAGGAGTTATACACAATTGTGGGCCATGGAATTCTAGCCTCCCATTTGAACCAGCTGCCTGCACGATGCCAATTGCATCATGTGGCTTTGTTTTCTAACATGCATATTTGTCCTAAATTTTGGTGCTTAACAGCCTGACTCTAATCTGCTCCAGCAACATTCCTTTAAAAATAAATAACAGTATGTATGCTCTCCAATTTGAATATTAAATGAGGGCAAAGCAGAATTAATTTAGTTTGAAACACAGATATTATATTATGCTGGCACAGTGAGTCAACATAAAGAGAATGAACAGGTGGTAATACACCATAATAACACTTATGAATATTTTGCTGAAATTCTCATGATGCTGAAATGTAAAAACCAGGGAAGTGCCTTTACTTTGTTGGGAGCTTTTTCAAGCTCCAGCAGGGCTACCTCCTGAGAAGAGAGCCCTGGTCTTCCACATGCAGGATTCTAGTAATCATGAGCTGGTTTTATCTCTCTAATCTCATTCCTGAGGTGGTTTGGGGTATTTGTAATGTTTTCCATGGTTGTGGAAAAGACACAAAGTCTCCTTAACCCTCTCTGCTAGGAATAAAAGGGAGCATTTGGCCATTTTAATGAAGATAAATAAAAACCAAGGTGCCTATCATAAAGAATTCTTGTTTGGTGCTTTAAAGTTTATCAAACACTTTCCTACCCCAAACAGTGCTGGGAAGTAGGCAGTAACATAAAAACAGTTTCCTATTTGGAAGTAGAGGGTGGTCTTTCTTTTAATACTTTGTCTACAGAGACTCATTTTAGAATGCTTTTCTTTTTTAAAGTTTTTTTTTATTTTAAATATATATGCATTGTTTCAGCATTCACCCTTACAAAATCTTGTATTCTGGCTTTTTTCCCTCTCTTCCCCCCACTACCTCTCCTAGATAGCAAGTAATCCAAAATATGTTAAACATGTGCAATTTAGAATGCTTTTCTAAAAGAGAATAATAAGCATGAGATGCCATTTTTTATATTTATGTCCCTCCACCATGCATCACTCTAAATCCAAAGACTTTTACTTCACAATACCTTGTGTTGTGCCATCTATGTAATACAATATTTTATTTTTTATTTATAAGATGAATGCTCCAAAGCAAGCTCTATTAAGACAAAAGGCAGTCTAATTATATGTAACTTATAAGTGAATCAGAAAGTAAATGCAAGACAGAAAGTAGAGCAAGCTATGTCATCATATAAGTATGAAAACAATGCAAAGCCTTCCAACTCTCTATCTAGGATCTTGTGATGATTTTATGAAGAGGCCTTTCACATTGCTCTATGTCTTGGTTATTTAATATCTATATTGGGAGAGCTTAATTTCCTTCTTGAAAGTCAGTATTGCTGAGGTTTACTTTTATCATGAGTAGAGTTTAAAATATGCTAATGGATAATCTTTGGTTTGCCCCTTAAGGGCAAAATAATCTCTTGCAGGCTATCTGGCATCCCTTTTCTTCTTTCCACTCAAAAAATACCAAAATTGAAAATGGCACTGCTATTAGGAAGAGGAAAATTAGCTAGAGTGCGAGTTTTTTTTTTAATTTCAAATTGCAAAGTGATTAGTTCCTGACCAAAAATAAGACCAAACATTTACAGTTGGAAGAAACTTTAGAGGCCATCTCAAGTTTAATTTTACAGCTGAGCAAACAGAAGCTTAGAAAGGTCAAGTATCCTGTTCATGGTGACAGTATCAGATGGGATTTGAACTGAAGATACGTTGTTTCAAATTCCAACATTTTATCTACTCAATAATATAGGCTAATAGGTTGAGGAGGCTCTTTGAAAATATTTTGAACATTACTGGTCTATAACCATGAAGATTTCTGTATACTGCCCAGTAAGACAGAAATTTGGTCAGAAATCAGTAGTTTTAAAGAATATAAGGTAATGTATGGATTTAGCTTACTCAGTTAATTATTTCTTATCTAATCAATTTCTGCATTGCCTCTGAATTTGGTTCAAGTCATATGGAAGGTTTGTTTTATGGAGCATTTTCTTCTCTTAATTGAACTCTATTCAGCTTATGATTTAGTGACACTACTCTATTATTGTTCCATCAAAGGGACCCCCTTTGGGCTGGATGTCTCTCTGGGTGGCTACATCAAGATTTGCAGTCTTTACATTTCTAAAACACTAAGAGGGGAAGTTCTCTGTGTGACCTTAGTAGCAGTTTCTACTTTAGGGAAAACCACAACTGAGTTAATTTTCACAATATACAGGTATTTTTAGATTCTAAGAGGAGGTGGCAGGTCATAGATTCTCTCTTCTGACATGATTTTAAAAACTTAATGAAAAGAGATGTATTATTCTATATATCAACTAAGAAACAAGGGTCATCAAATGTGGGAATAACTCATCATTAAGATGATTTATTTATTTAAATGAGAATGCTGACTTGTTGGGTCATAGTAAACCTGTTCAAGATTTAGAAAAGTGGGGCAAAACTGAGTCATGGCCAATGGCGGGGAATGATTTCAAGGACCACCTCACTAACTGATTTCCCACTGCTCCCTAAAAATTTCCGAAACATCTCAGGACATGACTGAGAAGCAGTTTCTCCCTTGGTCTTCCCCTACTACACTATTTGGTGATACTATGGGGATGCATTAAATGAAGAAACAAATTGCACATATGTTCCCACTTAACCCAATGTAGACATAGAAAGGTCTGGGTAACATACTTTGGTGGCCTTTGGGGCATGGTTGAGGGTAGACTAGTTTAAGCTTTAAGTTAGCTTAGCAAAGAGCAAAATTGGTTTTTGATGACAAATGAGTAAACAGTAAGTGCTAAAAAAAAAAGGTGTGGACAGTTTTCAAAACACTCTAAGGATTTTTTAGTCTTTATGAATATACCAACAACTCTAGGGAGTGAGGTAATCCTGGCTAAGGCATGTAAAGTTGTTTTCAAAAGTAACTGCATTATATAAATCTTAAAACAAAGAAAGTAACATATAGTAGAGCAATAAAGTGATATAAAATTATAAGAAAGTCTCCTAAAGTTGTAGCACATTTTCTATCATTCATTCCAGCCATTGAAGAAGACATTCAAAGAACTTCAAAGCTATTTCTTTACAACTTATTCAATTTCTCCAATCAAGTTAACACCCACTCCATTTTGTAATACTTCTTACCTGTTTTTGCTCCTCTCCTAAACCATCCCACATTGAGGCCACAATTTTAGAGACTTCACCAAAAGTAGCATTTGGATTTTGGCCTTTGATTGCTGCCTGGGTATCTCGGAAGAATAATGCATAGGCAGACACAGGTTTCTGAGGCTCATTTGGGTCCTTCTTCTTCTTCTTTTTGGGAGTTTTTGGTTTCTTCCCCATATCAGAAGCAGGCCTTTTCTCTCCACCATTTATCTGGAATGGGAATATAGGAGAATTAGAGAGGGGCCCTCTGAAGCACAGGTCAAACCAAATTGCTGTTTCTTATTTAGGCTAACAGACACAAACACAGAATCCTAAGTAGCATTTTTATTTATAGCTCTGGGCTTATATAAAATTTGAAATCTCATATAAACTATTACTCAGTCCCTCATAGCTTACATAACAAATCTTTTAAAATAATTTTTGACTTTATAGAATTATTACCCTATTATATTGACTCAGCTATTCCTCTTTTTTACTTTATGAGTTTGATAGCAATTATAGCAGTCACTTGGTAGTTGGGTCAACCACATGTTAATGGCACTGATTTATCTCTCTCACACATCATATTTCTGTTAAGTGAATTAACCTCCTTCTTTAATCAAGGGATTTATTCAAACTTTTTTGAAATATAGATATTCTCTCAGGTCCCTTGAATTTTTTAATATTCCATAAGTCTACAGTCTCAGGAAAAAACACCTGGGGACCAACAGGATCATCTAAACATAAGTAGTTGAATAGCTATTTGACTTAGAACTTTGTGGTAACTAAATAAACCAAGGAACAAATCCATACATTTATCTAGATAAAATCCTGAACTGGAAGCTTTCTGAATAGTTTTTTTTAGTTTCTAAATCTTCAAAATATTATTGGATTATCCTTCTATTCCCATACCTTCTAATTCTTCAACAAGATATAAGAACCCTTCAGACTTGAATATTATACCAGTAGAGTAATAATTCTTTCATTTTCTATGAAGCTAGGAAGTATAAGTCCTCAAAATGAACTACGGAATTTGTTGTCAGTGGAGTAGCCTAATTAGTTCATTGCTCAAATACTGGCCACCTTGAGATGATTGTTTTGGGGGGAGGGGATGGACAATAAAACAATAATAAGGTTTCTTTAAAAGCAACAAATGGAAGAAATCAACTAGAGAAACAATGGAAAAATTCCATGATGATAATACAAAAAATATTCCCTCATTGATCAAAAGTCTATAGTAAAAAGGTTTTAATGAATCATTTGACTTAGGCCTGCTAAGGCTACTAGGATGGATCAAAATATTATTAGCATAGAACTGACAGAGACAATAGTGGGTTATTTAATCTAATCATCAATTTTATAGATGAAGAAACTGACACCCAGTGATATTAAATAACTTGCCTGAGATCACACCGGGAGATTCAGAAACAGAGTTAAGATTCAAATCTCAGAGTCTACATTTGATACTCTTTTGGGATGGGATCTGAGCCTCTGCTTGGCACACAAGTATTTTCACTTAAGAATTATATCAAAGGTAAGAGATAAATAGTAGATATTATGGATGAAAATTGCATATTAATCAAAGGTAGATAAATAGTAGATATTATGAATGAGAATTGCATATTTAAGGAGAAGCTTAATTTTAATTGTGACCAGGATTTTGTAGATAACTAGTTTACTAATTAGTTGGACATTCAATTTTGGCAAAGGAATTTGATTCTAAAAAGATATAACTGAGACTAATGAGACAAATAGTATAGGTAGAGAGGAAGCTGAGAAGGTGCAGGTATATATAATGGCAGTGGGTGTGTAAATCTTTCTAAGCATCAATAAAATTGAGTTGGGATCAAAGTGTATAGAAGACTGCTCCCTCGGTAAGCTATATATGGAATGGTAAATGTAGCTGTAGCAAATGCTTACTTCATAAAGCATTCAAATTATTCTGCATTCCCTGTGTCAAACTAATAGAGGGAAAAGAGAATTAATAAAGCAAAAAATTCCAACTCCCAAATTACCTTTTGGTAAGTGATAACTTTTAGAGTAAAAGGTTGGATCAATAAAAGACATGTAGATAATACACCAAAACCCAAATGATAACCAATGGATAGAACATGAATGAAAAAATGCCAATTGGTAGCTCAAACAAATGCCTATCATTTAATAGCTACTGAGTCAGAAGACTCAGGATTTCTTTGGTACTCTCTTCTATATAAAAAGTTTCAGAGGAAACCTGGAAACTATAGACTGCTAAGTTCATATTGGCCAGGCTAATGGAATTTATCAACTGGGTTGAGAATCTCTGAATATTTAGGCAGATATGACCTGGATTTTGAAAGGCAAATTACACTTAACAAATTTACTATAGGTCTTTGAGGGATCAACTGAGAGAATAGTAAATAAGTGGAAAATAGAGGAAATAATTTGGTCAAACTTTCAAAGACTTTACTGAAGGTAATTTTTTTAAAAGGAGAATTGGTATTTAGGGAATTTTTCAATGGATAATTAGCTGACCAAATAAACTGGTACAGAGTAGGGAGAATCATTCACTTCTCTGGATGTATTAGTATTATATCCAGTCTTATAAAATGTTTTTCTGAATAAATGAAGTAGAAAATATGAAATGAAATCTCTTTTAAGTCTGTGGACAGTAAGTTCTTCTGGACTTTTAATAAGAAACCAAACTCTCAACAGTTGATCTAACATGCATGACAGTTGTTATTTCAAATTGCTTAACAATCTCTGCCAACCTCACCTTATTTGCACTATTAATTGGCATAACAAATATTGTCTTCATGATATTATCTGGTAAATTTTAACCCAGCTGCTGTGCCCATTCTAAATTAATATAATCTATATTAGGAATTTGTAATAATTAAATGAGGGAATATTTGCTAACCAAAGTATCAAGTGTTGACGATTTGCATAAAATAATGGATTTGCTTATTATTCAGGAAAGTGAATATCATAAAGATTTTTATGTTCTGGGTCAGTACTAGACTATAAGATAAATGATGATGAATTAGAAAGATTGACCTAATAAGATACAATTTTAAAGTGACAAATGTAAATTCTTACACTTGGGTTCAAAAAATTAACTGTAAAAGTATGTGTATGTATTTGGGAGGTGGCTAAATAATAGATCATATGAAGAAAGGCCTATGGCTTTTGATGAAGTACAAACTGAAAAAAGTCAGAGTAGTCGAAAGAAATAATCATATTTAGACTAAATTAATAAAAGCATAGTTTCCTGAATAAGGGAGGTAATACTCTTTTTTGTATCTAGCCTTGGTGAGACCATATTTGCTGTCCCTGTCCTCAAGCCAAGGTTTTTTTTATGAAGGGCTTTGACAGATTGATGTATTTTTGGTAAGTGATCCAGATAGTGAGAAGATTTGAGATTATGCTATGAAAAATTAGTTGAAATAAATGAAAAAAAATAGTTGGAAATCAAATAGTGCAACCATGATAACTGTCTTTAAATCAAAGTCAACCACTAAGAAATAGAAGATGAATCACAATTATTCTTCTTGATCTTGAATGCAGAACAGTAGCAATGAGTGGAAATTAACAAGCAGTAGATCTCTGTTTGATCTGAGGAAGAATGGTCCAACAAAAGTGCTAAAGAAAAGTAAAATGGGTGACTTCAGGAGGTAATAAATTCCTTATCCTTGGTGGTCTTTAAGAGGAAGTTGGTTATTTACCTATTTAGTCAAATACAAATTGGACTAAATGATCACAGAAACCACTTCCAGCTCTGGATTAGCTCAGTAAGTATCTACCAATAGGTACTTCATAAATAAATATTTAATTAAGCTGAAAAAAATGCTTTCTTAAATCACTGCAAATTCATTCTCTCCATTTTTTAGGTAGAAAATTTACATAATAACATTAATAAATATGATAAAACACATTTATTAACAATGGAGAATACAAGTTAAAGAACACGAGTCACCATTAAAGTCTGATTTTCCCCTTTTGTCAAAAAGGAAAGGCAATAAAGTCTAAAAGAAAGAGAACTCACCAGGAATGAAAACTGGCCTGAGTGTTTGAATTCTAAGTTTGCCATAAACTCAGGATAACAAAGTGCATAGCAAGTTGACTAGGTAGATATTATAAAGTGGGAATGTTCCACCTCATTGTTGCTTTGATTATGATGAGTCTAAGTGTTAAGGTGGTCAATAAGGGCAGTGTAGTGCTGCTGGGCATTTTCTGGCTTTTTTGATATTTTTAGGGGTGGTGCTGGTAGTTTCTAGCATGATGGAGAAATGCTACAAAGGTCTGCTGCCATGCAATCAAAGAGATTTGCCTGGCCTACTCTATTAGCCTCTGGTATATGAAAAATACAGTTGTTCATTTTTGTGTCTATTGTATTTCAAAAGAACAAAGCTATAGTTGGGATGACTGTATAAAATAGTTTTTGAACATATTTTTGAATGATAGTTGCTTTTCTGACCATGAATTATTTGAATTGATAAGGATGAATATGGTTTGAATAAAATTAAGTAAATGGATACATAATCAGTCAATAAATAATCATTTTCAGCTTTGGTTACCTTCTGAAGCCCACATAGTTGAATAGACACAAATAAGACTTGAATTTCTAAGCCCTACATCAAATCATAATATTTCTGATGTTGCCAAGGCTTTAAGATGGGAAATTATGAAGTAAAATTTAAGCTGTATCACAACGATTCTAAAAATAGAGAGGAAAGCATATGAAGTTTTTTTTTCCCCCTCAGGATGTAGAGTTCCAACAACTCTAATACTCTTCTGTATAATGTTCTGCCAGGGCCTGGAATGGCAAGCCAGCAGAGACAAAATCGTGTCTAGAAACAACAAAAAAATTAATGTTAACAACATGGAAAGTAGCTAGGATGAGACTTTAATTTTGACTCCCATCAGATGCCACCATTAATTAAAGCAAAAAGCATAGAAAATGATTTTTACTTATGAATCATGCACAGAAACACTAATGCACACATTTTTGTAACTTACTGATAGGTACAGATTTATTCCTCAAAATCCCTAGAGATGTACTCAGCTCCTAGTAATCCACCTCCTGTCATGGCTTATTGCTTAATTATAGTGATGTATTTAACTTATTTATCACAAGAAAACAATAATCTTTCACTTTAAAAAAGCATGTGCTTACTATGTTTCTCAGATAATAGATCTTAAGACTACAACATCTAGGAGTTAAGACTCTAAAGGAAAGTGTCTCACTGATATCTAAATGTCCCTGGAGAAGTTGAAAATGTCTATAAGCATATTTAAAATAAATGGCAACCATACTCAAGCCTTTAATGGAGCTAGGAGAGCAGTTTTATGCACACTATCTTGCAGTAATCGCTGTAGTTTAAAATAGATTTTAATCAAGCACCATCTGCATAATAGGCTGAACAAACAACATCAAACTCTACTTATAAGTCTTATCATATAAAGAAAATATTGCAAAGTCTCCACTGCATAAACAAGACCTAGAACAGCATTTTGGTGGCTATGGTGTTTCTGTTGGTAAAGGTTTAGCTAATAAATGCTTTGGACTGAGTATTTAAATTGTTCCTTTGTTTCCTTATGCCACCCATAAATATAAAATATTTGAGAAAAGTCAAAATTTGGTAGGTAAATTTTATTTATATTTGAGAAGAAATTCACAGATGCATGAGAAATCAGATCAAATTTATAGTGAATTTAGCAAGCTGGTTTGCGCTCCCTCATAGGCATGTTTATGACTGTAATCATTGAGTAACTGCTATATTATGCAAAAAATTAATTATAGAAAAATACACACAGTCTATAACATGGTTTTGTATCTACTTCAAAGTTACTAAAGTAAATGATGGATAAACATCTTGGATTTTATTAAGTAGAATTCATCATTAAGTTCAGGAGATCTTAAAGCAATCAATTAGTCAGAGACTATACTCTTCAATTGAAGTAAGCAGCAAAACAACTTTCCATGAAAAAAATAGGAGCTGAGTGGAATGCAGTAGAAAGAGCACACTGGATATGAAGTCAGAAGATGTGGATTCAAGTCCTGTCTCTGACACTTACAATCTATGAAGTCAGCCTCCTGGAGTTCCAGTTTCCTTAAGTGTAAAAAAGGAGGTTGAACCAGAGGATATGAAAGAAAATATGATTATTTATATAAAATGTACTTGATTTCCTTGTTCAACCTTTCATTTACCTATGTAAACCAAAAATTACTTTTAAAAATTTATTGGATCCAGGTGTCTTTTGCAAATGAGCAACTTTAGCTTGGATCACTTTGCCAAAAAGCTTGAAGAATGAGCATAGGGGGTTTCATTCATTGTGTTTTCACTAATTTGGGAAATGAGTATACATGTTACTATCACCTTATGTAGAAGGTTGAGATAGTTTCATGTTTTGTTTTAAATGTCCTGCATTCATGCAACAATGTGTGGCATTGAGTATCTGGCTAAGAAATAGAAAGGTAAATTAGAGGAACAGTTTACAACAACAAATAAATATTATAATCTTGTATTTAACAAATTCAAGACTTGTTTTGATAATTTGATAAAAATTGTTGGGAAAACTGGAAAACAGTCTGGCAGAAGTTGGACATAGATCAACAATCTTACGCAATACTCCAAGGTAAGATCAAAATTGATCTATGATCTAGATATGAAGAAAGATATTACAAGAAAATCTGAAGAGCATGTAATAAATTAACTACTAGACATAAAAAGTGAACAATTTGTGAATAAACCAAGAAATGGACAGCAGTCTGAGGTATAAAATGGTTAATTTTGATTACATTAAATGGAAAGTTTTGTACTAATAAAACAAATGTAGCCAAAGATCAGAAGGAAACCAGAAAACTGGAGGAAAATTTTATAGAAAGATTCTCAGATAAAGGTCTCATATCTCCAATATATAAAGAACATTGTCAACTTTATAAGAGTTATTTCTACACTGATAAATGGTTAAAGGAAATGAACAGGCAGTGTTTTGATGAAGAAATCAAAACTATTTATAGTCATATGATAAAATGCTCTAAATTAATATTGATTAAAGAAATACAAACTTAAAGAATGTTGAGATATCATCTTATACCTACCAAATTGGCTAAAATGATTGGAGAAAGTGACAAATGTTAGAGAGGAGAACTGGGACACTAATTTACTGTTGGTGAGCTAACTGTGAGCTGATCTAACTATTTTCTAGAACAATCTGGAATTATGTCAACATTAAAATGCCTATACCTTTTGACCAGGCAATAATAGTAGATAGTGAGAGAAAAAAGGAAAAGAACCTATATGTTCTAAAAATATTTATAAGAACTTGCTTTGTGGTGACAAATAATGGGAAATTTCAGGGAAGACCATCAATTGGAGAATGCCTGAAAAAGTTGTGGTATGATTGTGATGGAATACTATGGTGCTATAGGTGCTATAAGAAATGATGAGCTTCAATCTGTGCATACCCTTTGACCCAGCAGTGTTTCTATTGGGCTTATAT